>MU721479.1:124469-157093 GCA_026770625.1 Nicotiana glauca | reverse complement strand
GGGGGGGGGGGGGGGTCATAGGACACCCTTAATTTTTAAGGAGTGCAACTGACACTTTGTTACAATCCCAATATGGTAATTATGTATTATCCCAAAAAAATCCAGGAAGAATAGCCTATATGGTCCTTATACTTGTGCTACTTTGTCATGCCGACCTCCAAACTTATCATTTTGCCAATTGAACACTTACACTCGTTCAAAACTAATTTTTTAAATTCTTCTAACCATTGACTGAGCTTATATGGCATTGACATAGCTCAGGTGGACAAATTTTGTATAACACACGCGTGTAAAGAGAGTGATACTAGTGATTTTGATTAAAAATAAATTAAACTAAAAAAAAGTAAAGTTAATACCACCACCCCTCCCAATTTTATTCTCTTTCTCAGTTTCTCTCACCTTTCTCCTCGCCCCCATTCCCTCTCCCCCTCCATCTTTTCCCCTCCACATTACTGTAAATAATGGATGGCCTTCAAAATCACAAAATCAGGCAGAAATATACTAATTTTCTCTATTTCTTTAACAAAAGAATCTTTTACATTTCTTATTTTTTTTTTTGTTTAATCAAAACCCAACTGATTAGGGTTTCGACGAGTTTCGTCTCCTATGACGCTGCTCCAGTGTCCTACCGTGGTAGTAGCGTTACTGATTCCGACAACTCTTTTGGTTGACGAACAGATTTATTTTGATTCTGACAACACTGTTCTGTTTAATCTAACCCCTCTCACTAATAAATATTTCCACTACCTTTTTGTTTGTTGCACTTAGAACTCCAGTCATCGTCCCTCCAGTGCGACCAACAACGTAAGCCAGCTCCATGGATGGATATTTCACATTATCAAGGGCTTTAAATATCAATGAAAGGACGATCTTTGATGGGTGGGATTTTGAAAGGACAATCTTTGTTGGTGGTTACGGAATGGTTCACCGGTGGTGGTCAGATAGAAAAAGAGATTGTAATGGTGACTATGAGGTTATTTTGAGGTGGAATAATTGATAGTGTAAAATGACAGAAAATATTAGGTTTGGGTGTCCAGCCCCATTTTTCAATAGTTTATTTTCCTATGTGGCACTAGTAATGACGTGGCGTCCTACGTGTAAGAGATTGTATTATACGTACAGGTAGCCTCCAGTCATAAGTATTTATTATACACGATTTGAACGAGTGTAAGTGTTCAATTGACAAAATGGTAAGTTTGGGGACCAACATGACAAAGTAGAACAAGTATAAGTATCATTTAGGCTATTCTGTGCCTAAAAAAAAAAACCTAAAACTATTGACTACTTTTCAGTTGTTTCTAACGAAATGAAACTAATCCGCTTTTTTGAGTTCACACGCCCCTACCCCTTAGTTTTGATTCAATTCTTCTACCAACTCCATATTTATTGAAGCCAAACAATCGATTTCAAGGGTGTAGTGTCATGTTATCTACTCAATTTTGCATCTATTTCTAGATCTTATATATCAAAGGGTGTGGGGAACGAAAGAAGTAATGCTAGGAAACAAAAGGGAGTAAATTAAAGAAAAAATAGTAATATTAATCAGCCCTTTCTTCCTTTGAGGTCTGTAACAAAGAATTTGGAAACCAACTGGTAACAAATAAAGTAATTTTTTCAGACAGAAAATAACGAGTTTAATTTTATGCGGTGATAGCATATAGAGTGTTTTTTTACACTCTTTTAAGTTAAATTAACTCACAACAACGAATAACTATATAGCAGTAAGTCAAATGTGATATAAGTTGAATATTAAAATAAATAGCGTCTTATAAGTTATAACAGGTTAAAACAAAAGTATAATAAACCGGGTATCAGTCATCGGCGTAAATAGAACCCACCAGGTAGCCATGTCGTGTTGTACGAGTGAGATGTGGTTGTTAATGTGTGCCGCCTCACAGTTGGGCTCGAAATTGTTTAATCTTGACATAGCCATTTGGCCCCGAGTTACTAAATTTGTTCACACACCTTTCATTTATCCGTTTTCGTTTTGTCTGGAGTGTTGTGAACACTAGAAAATACTCCCGAGCTGCTTTTTTTCTCCCTTCAGATAACTCCTTTCCAAAATTTCCGAAAAATAATCAAAGGAGTAAATGTTTCTTATTAGAATAGTTCAACCTAATTTGCACTCTCTTTTTGGAGAAGAAAAAAAAACAAGAGTGAAACCTTGCCATTTCTACACAAAAGCTTTCTTATTGAGCTCCATCCATCCCCAAACTAGAGTCTAGATGTTGATTTATTAGGTTTTTTGATTCAGTGACGTGAACGGGAAAGGGAGGAAAACAAAAATATTTGAAAAGACTATTTTTATAAAGGACTTTGTTCCTTATTGGACAAGAGGGGTTGCTCTGATGGTAAGCAATCCCAACTTCCAACCAAGAGGTTGTGAGTTCGATTTTCCCCAAGAGTAAGGTGGGAAGTTCTTGGAGGGAAGGATGCCGGGGGTATATTTGAAAACAACCTCTCTACCCTAGGGCAGGGGTAAGGTTTGCGTCCACACTACCCTCCCCAGACCCCACAAAGTGAGATTATACTGGGTTGTTTTTTTTTTGTCCCTTATTGAAAAAAGAGATAAAACATATAGCATGTTTGGCCAAGCTTCTAAAATCAGCTTATTTTGGAAAGTATTTTTCTCAAAAGTGCTTTTCAAAAAAGTATTATTAGTAAGAAACGGTTTGTATTTTGCTATTTAATTTGAAAAATACTTTTGAGCAGCAAATTAGTATTTGACCATCCTTATAAAAATCGTTCAAGTCTATTTTTCTTAAAAGCGCTTTTCAGAAAAGTACTTTTGGAAAGAACCTATTTTTTTTTCTTCTCAATAGTAGATTGAATATGGAGCCACTTGTCATCTTTGTGTTATAAAAGAAGCATTTGTTTCATATGCTCCTACTGGACGTGAAAAGATGCTCTCCATAGAAAACTCTACAATGGCTAAATTTGAAGGATATGGAAAGATATTCCTGAAGATTACTTCAGAGAAGATGGTGACTCTAAACAACGTTCTTCATGTTCTTGAAATATGAAAGAAGCTATTTTCTACTACACTTCTCGTCAAGAACTAGTTTAAGTGCATTTTTATATCAGACAAGATTGCATAAGTAAGAAAAATATTTTTAGGAAAACGTTACCTTACTGAGGACCTTTTCAAACTTAGTGTAAAGATCATTAATAATAATAAACTTACATCTTCTTCTTACTTACTCGAGTCAAATAATTTATGACATGTGTTTGGGACATATCAATAACAAAATCTTGCATATAATGATTAATTTAGAAGTATTGTCTATGTTTACAACAATGACAACATAACTACTGAAATTCCACAAGTGGGGTCTGACGAGAGTAGTGTGTTCGCAGACCTTATCCCTATCATATAAAGGTAGATAGGTTATTTTTGATAGACTCTCAGTTCAAACAAAGTGTAATCCCAGTAGCCATAAAAAAATATGGCAGTGGAGAAGAAGCCATGAAAAAGAAGCAACAATAACAACAAAACAAAAGGATAGCTAAATTAAAAAAATAATAGGTAGTAATAAAAAACTAAGAATAAGAAAATATGGGAGCAATACTAATACTACTATTATGGGGAAGAAAAATGTGGGGCTATCTACTATCCTATTACCATAATCCTCGACCTTCGCACCCCTTATGAAAAGTCATGTTTTCAGTAAGTCGAAGATGTGTCATGTCCTGCCAAATTACCTCTCCCCAATGCTTATTCAGCTTGCTTCTACCTCTCCTTATAGCAGCCATTGCCAACCCTCACACTCCTTACTGGGCATCTGTGCGTCCCATCCCACATGCCTGAACCACTTCAACCTCGCTTCTTCCATCTTGTCTACCACAAAGGCCACTCTCACTTTGTACTGAATAGTCTCATTCCTAATTATATATCTCCTAGTATGCCCACACATCCATCTCAGCGTTCTTATTTCCACTACTTTCATCTTTTGGACAAGAGAATTCTTGACTAGCCAACACTCTTCCACATACAACATAGTCGATCAAACAACCATTCCGTATATTTACCTTTATATTTTGGTGGCACATTCTTATCACACAAGATTTAGGACGTGAGCCTTCATTTATCGATTCTGGCCCAATATGATGTATGACATCTTCATTAATCTCCCCATTACCTTAGATTATAGAAGCAAGATATTTGAAACTTCCTTTTGTGAGAATGAATTTTTTATCAAGCCTTACTTCCTCATCAGCCTCATTAGTTACATCATTAAATTGCACTCTAACTATTTTGTGTTAGTCATTTTCAAGCGGAAAACCTTAGACTCTAGGGTCTATCACGAAACCTCCAGCTTATCAATAACAACGCCTCGTGTATTTTCAATTATACTGCATTTTCCGTAAATAATATGCCCTATAACACCTACCCGTGAATATGCTGCATCAATTCATCCATCACCAAGGAAAATAAAAATAAATTAAGCGTTGATCCCAGGTGCAACCTCATCATGACTAGAAAGTCTCATGAGTCTCCTCCCGTTGTCTTTACCCGTATCTTGGCTCCAACATACATGACCTTAATAGCCATAGTATACGCGACAGGTACACCTTTAGTCTCCAAACATCTCCACAGAACCTCCTGTGGTACTTTATTGTATGTTTTTTCTCAGTCAATAAACACCATATGTAAGTCCATTTTGCTCTCCCAATACTGCTCCACCAATATTCTTACAAGGTGAATGGCTTTTGTAGTCTAACATTATGGAATGAATTTGAATTAGTTCTTGAAAATAGACATACTTCTCCTCAACCTCATCTCCAATACTCTCCCGTGAACTTTTATAGGGTGGCGTAGCAGCTTCATACCCATATAATTATTTTAATTATAGATATCATCCTTGTTCTTGTACAACAAAATCATTGTACTCTACCTCCGTTCCCTATGAATTTTTGCCATGCTAAAAGTGATATCTAACAAACCAAACCTGCCATGTTCGCGCTCTTCCAAAATTTTATCCGGATCTTATCTGACCTGGCGGCTCTTCCCCTACTCATCTTGTGCATAGCCCCCTCAAGCTCCTCAACCTTTATATGGCTATAATACTAAAATCTCGTTGACTCTCAGAGTGCTCCAAATCTCCTAGCAGAATATTCTATTCCCGCCTCTTTATTCAAGAGTTTATAGAAGTATTCCTGCCATCTAATGTGTTCCTCTTCCACCAATACTTTGCCTTTCTCTTACTTAATGCACTTCACTTAGTCCAAGTCTGGGGACCTCATTTTCCTTGCCTAGGATAACCTCTATAGCTTCTTATCCTTCCCTTAGCCCTCAAGTTCTACATATAGGTGTTCAAATGTTGTCGTCATCGTCGTCATTGCTTTAATCTCTAAATTTGCCTCCTTCTCCACCGTCTTATACCTCTACCTGTTCACCTTCTTCTCATCCTCGCCCTTTATCTCCACTAACTTTGCATAAGCAACCTTATTGGATTACACTTTCCCTTTCACCTCTTTGTTCCACAACAATTCATCGGTGTCCCCCAATGTTACCCCTGGAGGCCCCGGGCTCCTCACTAGCTACTTCCCTAATGCAACTAGCAATCATATCCCACATACTGCTTTGATACCCATTGCTGCCCTAAGTCCGCATTGCCCTCAATTTCTCCCCTATATCATGGGCCTTGGCGGTAGTCAAGCCACCCCACTTAATCCTTGGTCTATCATACACATCACTTTTTTTCCTCTTCCTCTTAGTCTCTAAATCCATTGCCAAGAGCTTATGTTGGGTTGTAAGATTCTCACTCGGGATAACCTTGCAATCCTTATAAAAACTATCTATCACACTTTCTAAGGAGTAAGTAGTCTATCCGAGTCTTGGCCATCGAACTGAAGAATGTTACTAAGTGTTTCTCCCTCTTTGGGAAACTTGAATTAGCTTTCACCAATATTAAAATTTTCCATGAAATTTGTGTCCGGTGAATCCGGGAGCCTGAATTCTCCATCGAAAGATCATCTCTCGGTCATACCCCTCAGAGTTCGGAGCTGAGGCTAGAATCTGTCTTCGAGGTTCGTCAAAGAATTGATTCTGCTCCGACCATTGCAGTGGACCACGGTAAGCTAGGGGAGGCTCCTGAGACACGCAAGTCGACTTGACAAGGGCAACATATCTAAGGTCTATTCTGAGGTGTTGAATCTAGCCAGGCTATCCCTGTACTATCGCTATTTACCATATATTATAATGTAAGGGATACCCTGCCTATATAAGGAGGGTCCCCGCCTTCTATAGGACAAACTGATGTTGCTCCACTTATCCATAATGAAATAATATCTCCCTCTCTCTCTTTCTTCTAAGTTATCTGTCTTCATTGACCTCGAGGTCACCCGAGCACTTTATTGTTTCTTCATTTGTTCTTCATTATTTAGCTCAATATTGATAGTATAGAGCCTTGCTTATCTATATCTTTACTTGTTGTCCCCTTACCGACTACCCTCAATAAGCCCGAGATAGGCTCGAGGCCCGGCTCTGAGGTACCTACTAGCTTGCTTTGCGCCAGGGAAACGTCCCCTTACTGGTTCGATTACTGCTTTGCTTAACTCTATCTTTATCATTTTACTTCACGTTTTACTACTAACCACCCTTACAAACTAGCTCGGGAATAGATCACGTATTTTTAGAATCCCATTTACAAATATAATTATTGTTACCATTTTCACGGTAAACAGTTAATAGTGATTATTTTCTTGCTAGTTTCGTCACTTGAATGCATGATATCTTTCACACTTCTTCTTGCCCGAGATCTCCTCTTTCAAGACCAAATATTCTACTCGATCGGCGAAATGGGAAGCAGAGATCTCAAAACCGATAGGGGAATGGAACCGATCAGCCCGGAGTCCGGCGCACCCCCGGGCTTAGTCCGATCACAAAAGAGGACTCCCCAACATGGTATCCACATGATTATCGGAGAGGCTAACGATCTCCAAGGCCCCATGTCCAAGTGAACAAAAACATCCACTGCAGAAGGATCGATCCGAAAGCTCGTACCCGAAGAAACCCTCATATTCACCAAGGAAGACCTTGAGGCCATGGGGGAACCACATAATGATGCACTGGTAATCTCGTTTCTATTGAACAACACGAAGATAAAGTGCGTGCTCGTGGACCTGGGCAACTCGGTCAACATAATCTGGTTAGGAGTAATAGAGCAACCGTGATTGCTCAGTCAGATTAACAACATTCCTCGAATCCTCCACAGTTTCAACATGATCGGGGAAGAAACAAAAGGAGAAATCACCCTCCCGATCAACATGTCTGGAACAACCCAGAGCACCAAATTTCAGGTCATCGACGGTGCCATGAGGTACAACACTTTGCTTGGTAGGCCTTGGATACACGATATGAGGGTAGTACCCTCGACCTTGCACCAGGTGGTGAGATTACCCACAAGAAATGGCATTACAACAATACATAGAGAACAACGGGCAGCAAGAGAAATGTTCACGGTCTACCATGAGGTGTCATCCCCCATGAACTCGGCCTTAAACGAGGAAAAAATCATGCAAACAATCAGAGACAATGAGGAAGATTTCTTCGCCCCCCGAACCTTCGTCGCCCCCGAAGAATCAGATGCGATCAAATCGACGATCGAAGAATTGGAGCAGGCCATCCTGATCGATAACTTCTCGGACTGCAAGGTATACCTTGGTACGTGGTTGACCCCCAAACTCAGGACAGGGTTTATTCGATTCCTTAGTAACAATATCAACTGTTTTTCCTGGTCCCACCTAGATATGATAGGTATTCCACCAGAAATAACCTCCTACCGGCTGAGTGTCGACCCTAAATTCAAACCCGTGAAGCAGAAGATGAGGCCGCAGTCCGAGGTAAAATGCGCCTTCATCAAAGAGGAGGTAACGAAACTCTTAAAAATCGGGTCCATCAGGGAGTTAAAGTATCCTGAATAGCTAGCTAACGTAGTAATAGTGCCAAAAAGGGAATAAGCTAAGAATATGTGTAGATTATAAGGATTTAAACAAAGCATGCCCCAAAGATTCTTTCCCGCTGCCCAACATTGATCGTCTGATCGATGCCACGGCCGGCCATAAGATCCTCACCTTCCTCAATGCTTACTCGGGGTACAATTAGATTCAGATGAACCCCGAGGACAAGGAAAAGACTTCATTCATCAAAAAGTGTGGTACATATTGCTATAACGTGATGCCCTTCGGACTAAAAAACGCAGGAGCAATGTACCAACACCTAGTTAATAAGATGTTCGAGCACCAAATAGGAAAATCGATGGAAGTATACATTGACGATATGTTAGTTAAATCCCTGTGCGCAAAGGATCATTTGACCCATTTGCAGGAAACTTTCAACATCCTCAGAAGCTACAACATGAAGCTCAACCCCGAAAAGTTCACCTTCGGAGTAGGCTCGGGAAAATTTTTGGGCTTCATGGTCTCAAACAGGGGGATCGATATCAACCCTGACAAAATAAGGGCCATCGAAGAAATCATAGTGGTAAATAATATTAAAGTCGTCCAATGGCTGACGGGACGGATCACGGCCTTGGGCAGGTTCATATCAAGGTCGTCGGACAAGAGCTGTCACTTCTTTGCCCTGCTGAATAGGTTGAGAAATTTTGAATAGACTTCGGAATGCCAATATACCCTGGAAGAACTGAAACGGTACCTATCTAGCCCGCCCCTGCTGCACATGCCCAAAGAGGATAAAACATTGTACCTATATCTGATTGTGTCTGAAATAGCGGTAAGTGGTGTCTTGGTTCGTGAAGATCAAGGTATGCAATTTTTGGTATATTATGTTAGCCGAACCCTGGGGGACGTCAAAACTCGATACCCCCACCTAGAAAAATTGGCGCTCGCACTGGTAAGCACCTCGCGCAAGCTGAAGTCTTATTTCCAGTGTCACCGTATTTGCGTCTTGTCGACCTACCCTCTCCGGAGCATACTTCACAAACCTGAGCTATCGGGTCGATTGGCCAAATAGGCCATCGAACTCGAAGGATACGATATTGAATATCAACCTCGGACGGCTATCAAATCCCAAATCCCGATGGATTTTGTGGCTGACGTTTTGCCATCCCTCGTTACCGAGGTAGAAAAAGAGCTTTTGATTAAATTGGGCACGTCCTCCGGGGTATGGCCCTATTCACGGACGATGCAAAAAATGTCAGAGGATCCAAACTTGGTATAGTCTTAAAGCCATCCATCGATGGCGTAATCCAACAGTCCATAAAAACCACGAAGCTAACTAACAACGAGGCTGAGTATGAGGCTATGATTGCAGGTTTGGAATTGGCCAAAGGCTTGGGAGCCGAGGTCTTCGAGGCAAAATGCGATTCATTCCTCGTGGTAAGTCAAGTGAATGGGAGCTATAAATCCCGAGAAGACAGGATGCAGAGGTATCTGGATAAGATCCAAGTCACGTTGCGCCGCTTCAAAGAATGGACCTTAAACCATATGCCCCGAGAGCAGAACAGCGAGGCCGATGCCTTGGCCAACCTAGGGTCATCCGCTGAGCAAGAAGACCTGCTTCCCGGAGCCGTTGTCCAATTAATCAAATTTGTGGTCGAGGAAGGATATGTCGAAGTCAACTCCACCAGCCTGACATGGGATTGGAGAAATAAATACGGCATTTATCTGAGGGGCGGGAAACTACCCGCTGATTCGAAAGAATCGAGGGCCTTACGAACTAAAGCGGCTCGGTTCTCACTCAATGAAAATGGGGCACTGTATAGGAGGACATTTGACGGACCCCTAGCGGGATGACTAGGACCGGGCGACATGGATTATGTGCTCCGGGAGATCCACGAAGGCACCTGCGGAAACCACTCTGGGGCAGACTCCCTAGTCCGGAAGGTGATCAGAGCAAGTTACTACTAGGACAACATGGAAAAAGATGCCAAGGAGTTTGTCCGGGCATGCGATAAGTGCTAGAGTTCTGCCTCCATGATTCACTAACCTGACGAATAGCTACACTTCGTCTTATCGCCGCGGACCTTTATGAAATGAGGAATAGACATCTTCGGCCCTTTGCCGACAGCACCAGCTAAAGCTCGGTTCATTCTGTTTATGACTGATTACTTTTCAAAATGGGTGGAAGCACGAGCCTTCAAAAAAATAAGAGAGAAGAAAGTTATCAATTTCATATGGGAACACATCATATGCCGGTTTGGGATCCCATCCGTAATAACGTGCTACAACGGGAGGCAATTCATCGGGAGAAAGGTGATGCAGTTCCTTGAAGACAACAAAATCAAAAGAATCATTTCTAAACCATACCATCCGTGTGCAAATGGCCAGGCCAAATCCATAAATAAAACCATCATTCAAAACCTGAAGAAAAAATTGGAGAGAGCAAAAGGGAGGTGGCGAGAAACGCTTCCCTAAGTACTATGGACGTACCGTACGACCCCAAAATCAAGCATGGGGGAAACACCTTTCACCAAGTGCTAGATTTTGGCACGCCAGCAAGGAGTCCAATCACGAGGCCATGGCAATAGCCCTCGAACTGCTCGAAGAAAGATGAGAGGCCTCACTTGTCCGAATGGCCGCCCAGAAGCAGAAAATTGAAAGGTACTACAACAGGAGGATGAATCTTCAATATTTCGGGATCGGAGACTTAGTCCTAAGGAAGGTTACTCTCAACACCCAAAATCTGAATGAAGGAAAGCTGGGCCAGAATAGGGAGGGACCGTACCAAATCCTCGGGATAGTTGGCAAGGGCTCCTTCAAGCTCGGCACCTTATAAGGCAAACAACTCCCGAGCAACTGGAATGTGTCAATGCTTAAGCAATATTACTATTAGGTTATCCTCCCACGGAGCCCCACAGGAGCTCTAGAGCAAAACAAATTTTCTTCCTCTATCGACTCTCTCTTTTTTCGTTACAGAATAGTCTTTTTGTCAAACAGGATTTTCAGCAAGACGGCGGCCGCACCATCCGGGCCTACGGGATCTCTGTCACAATCGGCCCAGCTTCAGCAAAAATGATGAGCGACACTCTGACGGGAGGCAATGCACCAGGCTAAACGACCCAAAGAGCCATACCCCCGCGGGTCGAGCTCGCAACAATTGGGCAGTATGTATCCACGACCCATATTTACGCTAATCAATAAAGAATATTTCTTGGCATCTTACTTTGAATAAGGTTATTTTTCGCATATTCATGACAAAAGCATCTCCAAAAAATACGTCCTGAGATACTCAGAGACTTAAAATGATTCAGCATCCACCCTACCTCGGGGTCGGAATTCCAGGCTCATAAAGCCCTCGCAATGCGACTCCGGTTTTGCAAAAAGCTGTCTTCAAGATTGAGCGGAACTCAGTGACTCGGAAAATCATCACCAATCGCCATGTACTTGAAAATCCGAAATTGTAAGACCCTAGCAGGCAGCCTCGGCACAACCAGATCTATTCTCCATACACTATAAGACCTCAACAGGCATGGCAAACTGTAAGACCTCAACAGGCATGAAAAATCCCGTAGTTTAGGATATATATCGCATTTGTAAGAATCCCTAAAGAGCATACCCTCGGTGTAGTCACCTAAATCTACTTCTCGGGATTAAAAATGGCCCCGGCCAAACATATATGACTCCGGTCAAAACGGCTGCTACAGCCCAAAAAATACGACTCGGGGACACCCGACTATCGCTAAAAAAATCCTCCGAATCTACTTCGGAAAGAACCGATTAAAAACAGGCTTCCCTCAACAGGCAAAAAATGAGTCCCGACCACGTCGACTCCTAAATCGCGAAAGCATCGATCTAATCGACCTATGGGCTATGAACCTTATGGGATGCTCAATACATCACCAACTGCGACTTGAAATTGAGGTTCTTTCAAAACCGACGACGGTTTAGAAAAAATATTCAATAAGACCTTAACAAGAGGAAACAAAGCCTACAATAAGCCTTCGGTCATCACATCAAAAGGTCTCTACGACCAAACAACGTAAGTGCCATTGTCGCCGGCTAAGCAAGCCTTCGGGCCTCATATCAAAAGGTTTCTATGACCCTACAACGTAAGAGCCATTGTCGCTAGCTTGAAAATTGACAACTTGAGGATTAAAGTGAGCTCGAGTCGTAACTCGATTCGGAGACCGGATCCAAAATAATTAAACTAAGAAAAGCCTCTGGGCCTCATATCTAAAGGTCTCCATGACCAAACAGCATGAGTGTCATTTTCGCCGGCTAAGCATGCCTCCGGGCCTCATACTAAAAGGTCTCAATGACTAAATAACAGAAAGGCTACTATTGTCGGCTGAATACTCAATAAGATTTGAGGGTCAATTACAGCCCCAAAAAATTATTATAATACACCCAAAGGCGTGACATCGATACCACTACCGCGAATCCGAATCTCCGGAAAGATCAAAGGTCAATTACAGCTCGAATTGCAATGCGATTCAGAGACTGGACCCAAAAATTATAGCACACCCAAGGGCACGACACAAAGGCCATTATTTCCAACTAAAACAAGTAGGGCTCCAGAGTATATCAAGCCTGAGTCGGGTTCCCGAATTGGAGACTGGCTCCAAGAAAACTGCAAAACACCTGAAGGCATGACACAAATGCCATCGTCGTCGATCGAAGAATCCTGGAAGCTCAGGGATCGATTACAACTCGAATCGCAGCACAACTCGGGAACCGAATCCCAAAATAAATCAAAAAAATAGTTAGAGCGTGGAAGGGAGAGACCCGCGCAGCCACTCTCGATGGGGATCACATCAACCAGCCTGGAATGGGCTACAAAGCTACACTACAGATTCAAAGCTCTCGCCGATGAAGGGAATAACTTCATGAGATTGTTCTCCTTCTACATATGCCGAAATTAAAACTCCATATACAGGCAAGAAAGAAAATGGAAAAGACAACATAAACTAAGCCAAAAACCAAACTGACGACCTCAAAAGGTTGCGTCAATACGCCTACAAATCCCCGGACGGTCCCTTCTCAACGGCGTCCCCTCTATCTGGAGATCCGCCCCCACTTCTAACACTGCTTGAGCCACCTTCCAATGTGCCCTTGATGGTTAACCTTTGAGGGTCCATCCAAACACAATTTGCGGCTCAAGGCAAAGCCGGGCCTGCCACTCCGAAGGCCCTTTCCATGCTTAAAATATTCAGCGACAGCTTCTCCCCCATATAAAGATATGAGTGCCTCAGCCTCGGCTCTGATTTGAAGTAGTGTGGCCACCAGACCGGAGCGAAGATCCTTGTGCTTGACACTATCCTCCTTCGCGTCTAAAAACTGGCACTCAACCAAGGAAACCCTCCTCGCAAGTTTGTCCCTCTCAGAAGTCACTTCATCCACACGGTAGCTGAGCTCGAGGATTTTAGCATTCCTGGCCAGAAGCTCCCTTTTCAGTAAAAGTGTCTCCCTCTCAAACTGCACAAGTTGGGGCCCAAAGAGTTAAAAGCAGCAGACTCCCGCGGAGGCTCAAAAATTAGCAGGGACGAAGGATGAATAACCTGTTCGATTAAAATGACTTTCTCATACTTGCGGAGGCTCACCTCATCCTGATATTGGGCAAGGGTTTGGCACTAAAGCATTTTATCCTGAAAGAGCATAGAAATGATTAAGAAAATAAAGATCGGAACGGCCCGAAGCGACATAAAGAGGATAAAGAGGTTTAACCTCCGTAAAGCCTACCCATCTCACCAAAAATAGAGGGAGCGTCGACCCCGGAGCTACCCTCAAGGACGATCACCGGAACCCCTAGTACATCTCCATCTTCGACCAGTGCGCCCTCCTCAGGAACATCCATACAAAGTTCGTCTCGCGCTACGGGAGATCAAGCTGATCCCCCCTTCGGGGAATCGATGATATCTAACGAGCCAATAGGGTTAGTTTGAATATCCGACCCCCGTTCATTCTGGGTCCCTGATTGAAGTTCCTTCAAGCCGCATGCTGAAGTCATTCCAGCACGTGAAAGACTCCGGCCACCTACTGGGTCAAAATTGGTACTCGATACTCCATCTATTGCCTCGCCACTATGATAACGAGCCACAATAGCATCAGACTCCTGCCCACTAGACTCCTGCCCACAAGCATTCATCTCCTCGACCCGAGGAGCAGCCGTTCCCGGACAATCTTCGGAGAGTTCCAAAGGACTATTTTCTCCCTCACCTTCAGCACGAGGATTTCACACCGCGCCTAAAGCCATAATTATTAAGTCGACCTTAGATTCCTCAACTTTGGTCCTTTTCAGCTCCGGTAGATCGATTGGAGCATCCCTCTACCTTTTCTTATCCTCGTCATGCATTTGGATATTCCCTACGGCGGGCGACGCTTCCTTTATCAGTAAGACCCCTCCCAGACCTGTATAAGTATAAGGGTTAAAGAGCAAAAGGGAAAAGCCGTCAACAGCAAATTGCAATGGGATGTGTAGATGCACCGAGAACTCTAGAATTACAATGATCTCTCACCTCCCACCGAGTACTCTAGAATTACCCGAGACACGCAAGTCGACCTGACAAGGCGACGTACCTAAGATCTATTCTGAGGTGTTGAATCTTGCCAGGCTATCCCTATACCATCGCTATTTACCACATGTTATATTGTAAGGGATCCTCTGCCTATATAAGGAGGGTCCCCACCTTCTATAGGACAGACTAATGTTGCTCCACTTCTCCACAATGCAATAATATCTCCCTCTCTCTCTCTTTCTTCTAAGTTATATGTCTTCATCGACCTCGAGGTCGCCTTAGCACTTTATTGTTTCTTCGTCTGTTCTTCATTATTTAGCTCAAGATTGATAGTATAGAACCTTGCTTATCTATATCTTTACTTGTTATCCCCTTCCCGACTACCCTTGATAAGCCCGAGATAGGCTCGAGGCCCGGCTCTGAGGTACCTACTGGCTTGCTTTGCGTCAGGGAAACGTCCCCTTACTGGTTCGATTACTACTTTGATTAACTCAATCTTTACCATTTTACTTCACATTTTAGCACAAACCACCCTGACAAACTAGCTCAGGAATAGATCACGTATTTTTAGAATATCATTTACAAATTTAATTGTTGTTACCATTTTTACGGTAAACAAAATTCAAAAGCGAGACTCCTCCTTATTTTCTATACTAAAAACCGTATCCTGCATACATAACATCATAACCCCCTGAAGTTATCGTGATATAGCCATTAAAATATCCTCCAATGAATAACTTCTCAGTGAGCAGTATGCCACTCACAAACTCATCCAATTCCTCTAAAATATGCTTCTTGACATCCTCTTTCAAGCATGCTCGAGGTGCGTATGTGCTAATAATATTCAAAGTAAGCCCTCGAACGACTAGCTTAATCACCATCATCCTGTCATTTGCTCTCCTAACTTCTACCATATGAATTCCTATCAACCAAAATTCTACTCCATTCTTTTTCCTCGAGCCTCATGTTTATCGTAATTTGAATCCGTCCATATCCTGTGCAATAGTTCCTATCCATTTAGTTTCCTGGACACAAGCTATACTGATCCTACTCTTCTTGAGCATCTTTACCAACTCTATATACTTCCCCATCAATGTCCTTATGTTCCAAGACAATATTCTCATTCTAGAAGCTCCCTCAATTCACCTGCGACCCTTCTTCCTCGCCCTTAGCCCTAATTGAAGACATGACCTTAGTCTGCCATTGTTCATCAGTGCCAGTAAAATAGGTGTAAACTAATAAGAGGTTTAAAAAATGACAATAAATTCAGCTGCGATTCTGAAGTTAAAGATAGAAAAGTTGGATTAAATACACGAATCAATTATATAAGACAAACAAGCAAGTATAAACAAGCGGATCATAATATAATAAAACAAGAACAATAGAACTTGAATTGTAATTGGTGATGTCAAGATGATGTTTACCCTCCTTGGGTAGGAGGAATTAAAGTGAAAAACCTTGCAGTAGGCAGCCAAAAATAGTGGAGCTCAATGGAAGGCACTCCGGAGGAACTAGTTCACGTTGAAACTGACTAAAAAGCGGGTGTGTCAGGTCAATCTGAAAAAGAAGGCTACCAGAGAGTTAATGTAGCATTCGAAATTTGCCTTCCTGTATGGTAACGCATCGACGTATGTTTGGATCTTTGCCGAAGAAAACCTGGTTTGGCTGGACCTATTACTATTTGTAGATGCAAACACACACGCCACACATATACATAGAGAGACAGGGAGGGTGAAGCAAAGAAGGAAGGTGACAAACAGTGAAGAAGATAATGATCTAACAATGCCATAATCTAATCGAAAATAGAAAGAAGAAAAGTTGATCTATTTTCAAGTATTGACTAAGTTTGAATGCAATAAATCAAAATGTCAAATATGTGTTGAGTCAAAGTACGAAGAACAACCTTACAAGTCAATTGAAAGAAATTCATAAATTTTAGACTTAACCATATGAATTTATGTGATATGAAGTAAATACCATCTCGAAGTAAAAAAAGTATGTTATAACTTTTAACAATGGTGGTAGTCGATATTACTATGTTCGTCTACTTACTATTAAATATAAAACAATTGACGTATTCAAGCAAGACAAATATAAAGTTAAAACGCAAACTTAAGAAAAGTATTAATATGATAAAGAGTGTTAGGAGTGATTAACACGAATATCCTTTAGAAAATATATATTTGTAATATGGAGTTATTAATTGAATAGTTTCCCCATACATGCCCCAATCTAATTGTATTGTGTAAAGAAAAAATCGAATTAGAGGAGATTATTCATGCCTTGTTGATATGTTCAAGTGTACCCTAGAACTTGTGGGGAGAAGTTATTTGTACGGTTAACCGAATACTCAATCGAGTGTTCCATAGTAATACACTATTTATTCCATATGAGAAACATAAAGGAAGAAATCCCAACTTGAGTTACTTCAACATGCGGGGGAGATTAACAAAAATGCAAGTTCCTACACCCAAAAGGGTAAAAATACAACTGTAATGACCTGGACGGTCGTTTTATAAATTAACACCCTGATCCCCTATTAACTGAATTTCCCATCTTTGTTTTTTCTATTATGAGTTATCAGGAGGATTCATTTTAGTATTTTGGGACACTTAGTCCCTACATGAGAGCTTAAGCTTTAGAATTTGAATCGTAGTCGGAGCAGTGTAAGGACAGCCTTGGAATGGAATACTGTTGGGTCTGTTAGCTTCGTTAGGTGATTTTGGGATTAGGGGCTTGTTCGGATTGTATTTTGGAGGTCCGTAGCTTAATTAGGCTTGAAATGCTGAAAGTTGAATTTTTGAAGTATCCAGTTCGATAGTGAAATTTTGATATCGGGGTCAGAATGGAATTTCGGAAGTTGGAGTAGGTCCGTTGTGTAATTTGGTACATGTGTGCAAACTTTCAGGTCATTTAGACGAGGTTTGATATACTTTTTGATAGAAAGCGTAAATTGGATGTTTAGAAATCCTTAGGCTTGGATTGGAGAGTTATTTGTGGTTTTAGAGTTGTTCGATGGAATAAGTTTTATATGATGTTTTGGGATTAGTTGGCATGTTTGGTTGTGGTTCCAGGGGCCTCAAATCATATCGAATAGTCATAATCGCGCCTGCGTGTATGCGATTGCAGGTGTGGCACCGCAGAAGCGGTTGGAGGACCGCATGTGCGGTCTGAGGCGATTTGGGGTATGGTCACATATGCGGCCCAGTTACCGCAGAAGTGGCACCGCATTTGTGGACAAGGGATCACATGTGTGGAAGCTGGACTTTAATGAAAAGTCATCGGTACGGTCCGTTTGTCGCAGAAACGGGACCGCTGGTGCGGTTCCATGGCCGCAGAAACGGATTCACTGGTCAGAAAAAGGGCAGAATCGAGAGTTTGAACTAAAACCTTAGAAATTGACATGGGAGCTCAGGGATTGGCAATTTTTTGAGAGATTTTCACCTTGGTGTTTTGAGTAAGTAATTCTTACTCGATTTTGATTAATTTTCATGAATCTATGCTTAAATTCATCCTTTAAATTCGAATTTGGGATAATTTCGAGAAAATTTTGGAAAAGTTCTTAGGCCTAATTTTGGGGGTTTGATGTCGAATTGGAATAATTTTGGTATGTATGAACTCGTGAGAGTGTGAGAATTCTGAATTTATAAATTTTACCCGATTTCGAGACGTGGGCCCGGGGGACTTTTTGGGCAATTTTTTTAATTTCGCGTGTTAGCTTTGAATTTATTAGTGGAATTAGTTACTTGAAGTTATATTTATATTATGCAATTACTTTGAATAGATTTGGGCCATTTGGAGTCTGGTACTCGTGGAAAGAACGTGATTTCGAGTTGATTGAGTGGTTCGGGGTAAGTGGCTTGCCTAACCTTGTGTGGGGGAACTCCCCTTAGGATTCGTATTGTTGTTATATGTAATGTCTTGTACGTGAGGTGACGAGTGCGTACATATCATAATTGTTTGAATCCGATTTCTTATTAAGTAACTATAATTGTGTATTTCTTCCTTGTTTACACTACTTGAAAGTTAAACCTACTGTTAGCTAGGAAAGCAGGTCTAAATTACTCGATTGTTCTACTTGCTCAAACTGCTTTATCTGAATTCTGTGCAACATGCTAGGTTAGAATTACATGTTTACTTTGTATGAAATTGGATTGAATTGGATATTATTCGTGTTGTTGTTCTGTGTTTACTTTTGGACTACGGGCGATTTTTCGGTAGATCCCCCTTGCTTGCTTATTTGGCACTACAGATTGATATTTCGATAGATCCCCCTGCACAGTTATATAGAACTACGGGACTGCACCCGGTAGCTTCCCCCAATACTGGGTATTTATATTTTGGACTACGGATCGGTATTTCGGTAGATTCCCATGCACTATGACTTGGACTACGGGACGACACCTGGGAGATTCACTTGATATTTACATTTGGGGGCTACAGAACGGTATCCTGGTAGATCCCTGGTTGCTATCTCTGTGTTGATCTATATTCTTTCTGTGATGTTTTCTCTACTGTAATTATTGTCATTCTTATTATTGTACTATGTTACTTCATACTGTGTCGTTTTATTATATACATGTATATGATTGGTAGGGCCCTGACCTTTCTCGTCACTACTCGACCGAGGTTAGGCTTTACACTTATTGGGTACCAATGTGGTGTACTCATGCCCTTTTTCTGCATATATTTTTCGTGTGCAGATCTAGGTTCTTTGACTCAGCGCTACCATCCTTGAGGCGAGGCGATCCATCAGAGATTTCGAGGTATATCTGTCACGTCCGCAGACCGAGGAGTCCCTATCTATACCCTCTTTTAATTATAGCCCTTTTGTACTTTTCCTTTATTTAGACATTCTGGATTTAGAACGTTTGTAGTTATTCAACATCTTGTGATTTCATGAGATTCCGGGTTTTGGGAGATGTTTCAGTTTGAGAGTTTATATTTGTATATGCCAAGTGGCATTTTAAACCTTAATTATGTTTTATTCCGCAGTTTTTGGCTAGTTTTATCATTTGTTTATCTTTTTTCGCAATTTGTTAGGCTTACCTAGTCATAAAGACTATGTACCGTCACAACAGTTCATGAAGGACAAACTAGAGTCATGACAAGAACCAAAATTGATTGTGTTTTCATTGGATATACCACCAACAACAGTAAACCACATTCATTTATGGTTTATAAATTAGAAAATCCTAATATTCATATTAATATGGTAATGGAATTAGATATTGCTAAATTCTTTGAAAATATATATATATCCTCGTAAAAAGGAATGTGAGTCGATTGGCGAAAGATCGAAATGGCCTTGGAAAGGAACAAAGAAAGTACACCTAATCAATGACGTAGTATATTTCAAGGAATGTATACTTCATTTTTGCACCATATTCTGTGACTTTCTTATTAGAAAAATGAACCACGAATAGTTAAAGAAGCAATGTCTGCTTCATAATTACCTTTTTCGAAAGAGAAGTTATTAGTGAAATAGAATCCATATTGAAAAACCATACATGAGAATTGGTTGATCTTCTTCCCTAGAACAAACCGTTATATTCCAAATTGAATTTTAATAGGAAAACAAAAAATAGTTGAACTATTGAAAAGTATAAGACAAGACTCGTTATCAAAAGTTATAAACAATGATAAGGCCCTGACTATTTAGACACATATTCGCCAGTTACGAGAATTACATTCATACAAATATTCTTATTAAGTTACTTAGAAAATTAAAAGCACCAAAATAATGGCATGAGAAATATATTAATAAAATATTATCAAATAGTTTTAATATTAATGAATGTGATAAATAAGTTTACATTAATAATACTCCAAATTATTGCAATGACCCAACTGGTCCTTTTGACTTCCAGCATTACATTCTATGTTTTGAGACTTCGAGAAACTTAATATGATGTATTTTGACTTGCATGTAGGGTTGGTTTTAATTTTCGAGCATTTCGGGATTGTTTTGAAAGAGTAATAGATATTTTCATGATTCCAATAGATTCGTATGGTAATGTTTATCTTAGGCGTATGTCCGTATTTGAATTTGGAGGTTCCTCGGTTGTTTTGATTTTAATTGACAAAAGTAAAAAATTTGAAGGTTCGAAAGGTTCATAGATTTGATCGGAAGTTGACTTTACGTCTGCCAGATATGGATTGGTTTTCTAGGAGTTGTAATCAGATTGCTATGCAATTTAAGACTTGTGTAAACATTTGGGGTTATTCCGAGTTTGTTAGATGTGGTTCGACATGAGTTTTTCAAGTTGGAAGTTTGATGAGTTCATTAAGCTTGAATTGAGGTATGATTTGTTAGTTTATGTGATTTGAGGCCTCGAGTAGGTTTGTATTTATTTTGGAACTGCTTGGTTTGTTTGGATGGTGTCCGAGGGGCTCAATTGTGTTTCAGATGAGTTTTGAATTATTTTGATCTTGTTTGGCAGTTCTTACTTGTGTTTCGCACATGCGGAGGATTGGTCATATCACGACCCAATTCCCAACATAGTCAGTGATAGTGCCCAGTGCTGCCATTAGGCAAGACAATAATAAATCCACACATCGATCGATTGTTCATAACACATTTTGAAACAAGTGATGAAATAAATAATCAAAAACATTCCTATTTTATAGTAAACTATTGACATTATCTTCAAGGTTATAATAAGATCAAAATGTAAAAACGAATATCATAATAGAAATACAATCAAGAACAATGGTATAAAGCTCCCATGGCGTCACAAGTGCATGAGTATCTACTAGAGTGTACATTGTTATTACAATAACTATCTTGAATAGAAAATAGAGAGAATACAACAAATGGATAGGAAGAGGACTCCAGGTTCTGCTGATCATAACATAGAGAGCAGCTCACCACAAAGTCTCCTAAGTAGCTGCGCCTACATATTTGTATGACCATAAATTGTACGTGTCTCAGCACTTGTACAATTAGTGTAGCATTATAGTATGAGTACATAAATCAATGCGTATCCAGTAAGTATATAGCCTAACCTTGAATAAGTAGTAGCGAGGGGTCGATATCGACACTAGTAGTCCAATAATCAAAGTATAATAAAAGTAGACAGGTATGAATCATAGAAAATACAAGCAATGAAAAAAGATATATGTCTATAACACAATCCTCAACAGAAGAATAAAAACAAAATCCTCAAATACCGAATACTATCTCGAATAGAATATATATGTCTAATGTCAGGTGTAAATGTCAAAAAATCCGAGTCAGGATAATCATATATGCACTAGGTACCTACCGAAATATTACACACGTGTTTGCCAAGGCGAATGACTCGAACCCATAAGAGTGATTCTACAATATCCCGCCGTGGTGATATGACCCGCTCTTATAAAACCACTAAGTACATACGACCCGATCACATAATACCGTCGAGGTCGTACGACCTGATCCCATAAGAGTGATTGTATAATATCTCCTCGTGGTCATATGGCCTGCTCCAATAATATTGTCGAGGTCGTATGACTAGATCCATATATTCATCTCATAATACTGTTGAGTTCGTATTGCCCGATAAATAGAGATATTTTACAATACCTCGTGGTGGTAAGGCCTGATCTATAAAAGTAGTGCTGAAGTATTCAGCCCGATGCATAAGAGTAGTGTAACATTTGACAAGTCATCAGCCCAACCCGTGAATATATGTGCAAGTTATGAAATCAAGAAACTTTCAGACAAATAAGTACAATGCAGGAGTAATCCGTAAGAGAGTATAATGTTCGCGGCTAATCATATAGCATGCCAAGTTTCTAGAATAGTAAAGCTCGATAGTCTATGCAAGTCTAGTCTTAGGCTAACACAAAAATTAAAGCATATAGAAATAATTCAAGTAGTACAAATAAGACATAATGTGAATCTAAGTCTATCCGGACAAATAAAGAATCTAGCATACACACGGATGCTAGTCACCTCATACATGTGTAGCTCCCACTACACATAGAATGTAGCCAGTATAGCACCTACGGGGTAAATTTCCTCTTACAAAGTTAGACAAGAGACTTATTGTTACACCACATGTTTTCATATGCAAAAGCATGTCATAAGTCAATTGATATAAGATCGAAAATGAGATCTTCTTTAAAATTATATAGAGTAATTTAATAATGTTACATCCCGTATTTCTGTTAAAAATATAGGTTGAGAACGAATGCACTTAAATGCGAGAAAGGAGATTTTGGACAGATAAAAACGAGTTACTTTCTTATCTGACGTGCCTGCTTTACCAACTTAATTTTTGTCCAACATGGTTGTGCTACTTAACACGTTTCGTGATTATTAAATTAGGATGAGACACATAATAAAATTAATTAGGGAATCAAGTGACACACCCAAATGAAACAAGTAGGTGCATCACCTACTTGCTAAAATGAGAGTCCCACATTAAAAGGTTGCTTATGGCCCAAATTAAAGGTTAAAGAGGGGGCCATTGAGACAGTAGTTTGATTGACCATAAGAGATTATTAAAGCCAACATCTGACCGGTTTCATCCATCTTCATCCAAAATAAAGTTAAACAACATCCTCTCTTTATCTCCTAAGCCAAACAACCACCCATGTTTCTACTAGGGTTCTAGGTGGAAAGGGCTTCAAGTTTCATTCCTCCCCCATCATGAGATAATTTCCATGTGTTTTATCTTCTCTTCAAAGATCTCAAATGTTTCTATACCAAACACCCCAAGGAAGCCCCTCTCCTCCAAGATTATATCACCTACTCTTGATTAAAAGGTAGAAGTGGTAGAGATCAATTATTTAATGTTGTTGCTAAGTTGTGAGCATTCTCAAGTTAAAAGAGACATTTTCAAGGGTTTATTCTTGATGAATAAGGTGAGGAATATTCTCTTCTTCATGTGTTTGAGCTTACGGGATTCTTAGTTATCTTTTGACAATACAAACTTGTGAATAAATGGTCTGTAATGAGTTCTAAGTTACTAAAATTTGCTAGACTATTATGAGGTTATTTTTATTGTTCATTGTGTATGAAAATTAGTAGTAATAACTTGAGTATGTTGTGATTGTAACTATTGAAGTGCATTTAGGTTCTAGCTAAGTTGTATGGATGGAAAAGTGCAAGTTAGAACTTGATTGTTGGGTGAGATAGTATGGACTATTTTAGTGATGTATTGAATGAATATAAGGTTAGATATTGATTGTATCTTGATCGTTGATTTGAGGAAAGTTCAAGCTTCCTTAAGCTTATCAATGGTAACTTATTGTTTGTTGTAGATTAAAGTACTAACGGGCTGAACCATCGTCGTTTGGTTAAGTAAATAATAGTTTGTTAAGGCTATCCCTTCTTTCCTTTTTGTGTGATCTATATGATACAAAAAAATAAGAAAAAGCGCAATTTTCACAAATGACTTTATCTTAGAATTACTAGGAGTGCCTATATTCTTGATTCCTGATGTATCCTATTATTATTTCGTCTGTTCATGGGTCTCAGAAAATATGTAAATTGATAAAGTTTATATCATGATATTAATCGAAGGCTTATTGATCTTATTACATTTAAGATATATTATTGACTTACTTTCTTATGCATTGCATCCATTTATATATGTAATTGACCCGTGACCAGATGGCATTATGTACGTGTATATTATATGTATAAGGGGTATAAAGAATGGTTACAATATTATATATGCACCACCACCTGAGCAGCTGGCATACATTGATGATTTTGCACATTGAGACCGAGATGATATGATGGGATGCTCTAAGATGCTTGATGAATTTATATACATATATACCTATGCATGATATGACATTTATATGCACATGGGCGATTTTGCTTGGGGATTTTCATACTAGACTAAGGTGTAAGTGATTACTACTAATTTTTGGTATTAATTCAAGAGTCTACATGTATTGCTAACATCTAAAACATGGAATTTTGAGGTAAATATTGGGGTTCCTCCAACAACTTAAGAGAGTAAAAATTGAGCTTTGGAGCTAGTATTTGGACTTGAATTTCAAAAATCAAATATAAATTTGGACTCATGGGGTTACGGATAGTGGGGATCTACCCATGGACTCGGGTTTTGATCATGCAGGCCCGGGTTAACTTTTTTGGAATTGAGTAAAAATTGAAGCTTTATTGTTTGAAATTGATTCGTATATATTTTTTTTAGTTGTATTGGGTTAGAGTCGGTTGGAGGTGATTACTAAAGGGAAGGCAATATTGAAATGTTGATTTGGCTTTTTAAGATAAGTATCTTACCTAAACTTATTTTGAGGGAATATCCCTTAGGATTTGGCCTTAACTGTCTAATTGTAGTGTGTAAAAGTGACATGTATGCGATATGACAAGCTTATATATGGTACGATTTATGACCTCTATGATATACGTTTAATCATTTGTAAGACTACATGAACTTATTCTTTCATGCTAGAGATCATGTTTAGGATTATTATATCCATAATTAGCCAAGATAGGCTATTGTAAAATTGTTGTTATAATTGATTTAGCCGTAGTCATACTTCACAGCTCGAGCACACACCCCTACACTATTATTATTAGCATTATGTCCTTGTTCACCTTATTAATTACTATGACCATGTCTCTTTTATGACAAAATGATATCTCGATTGTTATGAATATGGCACATATGGTCATAGTAAACAGATTGATTTGAACTTAGCATGAGGTTTCTTCTATGTGGTTATTGTGGTGTTGATGATGTTGTGGCATGATATCTTTGCCTTGCAGCTATATTGATAACCTTACTATTTTTGCATAAGTATTATAATATACTGCGTGTAGATTTAGATCTATACCCCTAGGGTCATCCTTTCATGTATTTCTCTTAGTGACATGCACGCGAACTATAACAAATTGATTGATATTGGTTAATTCTGATATAGGATCTGATGATAACGAGTTTTGAGCATAAGGGTGGAAACTTTGACCATGCAAGTGAATCCTTTATGTTTCGTAATGCATTATATATGCTTATGTGTTTAATTCTAAGATGCTACTCTATGCCTTTGTTATTTGGTGATGACTTGTTAGTCAAGATTGAAATACCCATGTTGAGCTGATATCTATTGATACAATATTTTATGATATTGCACATGTTGTTATATTCCTATTGCTAAATGTTAAAAATTTCATAGATTTATTTCATTAATGAGTGTCATATGACCTGAACCTCGTTACTACTTTACCACGATTAGTCCAGATACTTACTGAGTGCACATTGTCTCGTCCTCATACTATGCCTCTGTATATTTTGTGTAGATCAGGGCGTTAGTTATAGCGAATCACATGAGTGAGTATTGCAGCTAATAGAGAGGATTCAAGGTAGTGCTGTATGTTCACCTGCGGACCTTGGAGTCCCATTTTTCCTATCTTTCTTACTGTTATTCATACATTCATACAATATTATGTTATTGAGATATTCTCTTGTATTCAATTTCAAAGCTCATGACTCCGTACTACCTAGTTTTGGGCATTTTATGTTAAAGTATCATTCGCTATCTATTGTTAAAGACTTAATCATCTATTTATGCTATTTCTATTATTATTATATCTTGTTTCATTCGATTGGATCTTTATTGCATGTTGGCATACCCGGTCTTAGAGGCTAGGTGTTGTTAAGACCTTTGCTGGGTTTTGGGTCGTGATACTCTTCTTCTTCTTTTGTCACGACCCGAAATCAATCTAGTCGTGATGGTGCCTAACCCAACTTACTAGGCATGCCAAATGATAGTCAACACAACTCAAATGAGAATCATAAGAGTCAATAATTAAAATAACTGAACTTCAATACAAAATCCCAATGATTGGTTGTACAAGTCATGATCCTCAAAGACTTAGATTTACAAAGCTGATATGAAGGTAAATACAACATCTATCTGAAATGTACATAAATAGAACTTAAATCTATAAATACCAAGGACAAGTGGTAGCTAAATCTGGAAGGCAGGTACATCTTAAATATCAGCTCCCACCATACACAACAACATAAACTCCAAGATCTGCACGCAAGGTGCAGAAGTGTAGTATGAGTACAATCGACCCCATGTACTCAATAAGTATCATAACTAACCTTGGTGAGGTAATAGAAGCAGGAATTCTAAATGATCCTTGCTATCACCTGTACAATTCATAATTCAAACAACTACATAAATAAAATATGATAAAATCTTTAAAAATCACATATAAAACCACCTTGGTCTCTCAGATTCCTCCACGTATTTTGTTCAATCAACAATCCAGTCTACACAGAAGATATGCAAATAAGTCAGGTAACAACCAAGGAAATTGCAACTAAAGAAGAAATGTAATAACCAAATATCAGTCCATTGCGGTACGCAACAGTTGTCAAATAGAATTCACATCACGTCTCTCAAGCCCACATCAGAATCTCAGTAACGTAACCAAACTAATATCTAGATGTCCTAGAGCTCACATCAACTAGAAACCTTCCGGTTACTAACAATCTGTGTGTATACCATCAAGAGAGAAACGCGATAGGGTGACCCTAGGAGGATGGATCCATATCAACATGCTGCACAAACAACTCACATGTTGCACGGACAACTCACATGCTAATAATATCAACTGCATAGACAACTCATGTGCTGCATGGAAATCTTACAAGCCAATATCACAATCTGCTCGGCATAGTCACAGGTTCAATATCACAACCTGCCCGACATGGTCACATGCTCAATATCACAATCTATCCGGCATGGTCATAGGCTACCGCTCCAAATCATATCACACAGAAAGCAGATATGCAAGAATACATGTACATGATCAATGGACATCAAATTTCATACTCCTGGACTGGTATAAGTGACAAGATATGGTTTAGGCATGTGGAAAGTGTGCTATCACTTCTCAGTCAGACAGTTACGCCAGGAAAGTAGCAATTTTCAAGTTCCATCAGGAGATTAACTTCTATATTACCTCAAACATGGCTCAAATCGCTCACAAAGAGAGGTAGAGATATGAGGAACGTCACAACATGAAGTTTAGCAATCAACTCAAGGCATATTATAGCCTAAATACTATCGCGAGAATGAAAAATACCCCATGCATGCATGTGGTCTCAACCCCACATATATACACCACCCATAGCATGTAGCTATGACAATAACTCAGGCAACTAGTGCCTCAACCAAGTTTAGGTAAGATATTTACCTCAAGCAAGCCAAAATAATACTCTAGAAATTCCATACCGCTTGAATGGACCTTTAAACGGCTCGAAATTATCCAAAATCAACTCAATAATATTAAATAATTCCAAAGGAATCAAATCTAAACAATAAAGGTCAATTGTTTAATCAAATACTCAAAGTCAACCAAAAGGTCAACCTGGGCCCGCACCTTGGAATCAGACAAAATTAAAAAATTATGACAATCAAATCGATACGAGTCTAACCATATAATTTTCATCCAAATTTGATCTCAATTTCATGTTCAAAACCCTAAAATTTGTTTTTTTAAGTTCAAGTAAAAAACCTTCCAATTTCTTCTCTCCAAATTCTTGATTTAGGTGTATGTACGGGGTGAAATT
Source organism: Nicotiana glauca (assembly GCA_026770625.1). Lineage (NCBI taxonomy): Eukaryota > Viridiplantae > Streptophyta > Magnoliopsida > Solanales > Solanaceae > Nicotiana > Nicotiana glauca. Next base: position 129,123 of record MU721479.1, on the reverse strand, counting down.
AGAGGGCCTAGTTTTTCGCTATCAAGACATCTCGAGAGAATGCCTCGAGACCCCGAGGACATAGGGCCACGACTTAATCCTCTCCCTCGGGGCTTGTCAAGGCCCAATTTGAAGAAGACAGAGGTCGAGTACAGATGGATGTCGGGGCCAGGACAAAAAAGGGAAGCTCCCAAGGCACACGGCTGAGTCTGATAGGTCGGCCTATCCAGAGCCTATGTTGAGGCATCGCATCAAGCCATCCTATCTCCGTATTTTGTAATTAATGCATATGTACTTATAGCCGAGTTCCGCTCTTATATAAGGGGGACTCACCCTACCTTATAAGGGACTGATGTTGTTCCATTTCTCTACAAGTGCAATAATATCTCTCTATCTCTCTCTCTTTTCTTTCTAAACTTATTCGCTCTCACTGGCCCGAGGCAGCCTCGATATCTTTCGCTTTTATACATGTTCTTTATCATACGACTTAATATTAGCCATAGAGAGACTTGTTAATTATATCTCCAACCGTTATCCCATCCTTGACTATCCCTGATAGCTAAAGTTCGACCCCGAAGTCCCCCATCAGCCAGACCTATATCCAGGCAGCAGGCCCTTCGCTTCGATCATTATCTCGTTTTAACTCATGTTCCATATTTAATTCCATATTACTAGCATCAAATGCTCTAACAACTAGCTCGGGAATAGATCACGTATTTTTAGAATCCCATTTTACAAATTTAATTATTGTTACCATTTTCCTGATAAATAGTTTGGCGCCCACTGTGGGGCTAAAAATAATAGTGATTATTTTCTTGCTAGTTTCATTGCACAAATGCATGTTATCTTTCATGCTTTTTCTCGCCCTAAGATCTCTTTTTTAGGACGAAGTGCATGGTTTGACTAGCAAAATGGGAAGCCGAAACTTCAAAGGTAGCGGGGAAAAGGGCATGATCGACCAAGAGGCCGATGCCCACATGATTATTGGGAGAGCCGACTTTCCCCGAGGACCCGTATTAAAACGAGCGAGAACATCCGCTATAGAGGAGGGGTCGGCCCGAGAACGCTTGCGTGGAGAAACCCTCATATTTAGCGAGGAGGATCTCGAAGATATATTGGAACAGCACAACGACGCGCTAGTAATCTTGTTTCTCTCAAACAACACAAGAATAAAGTGCATGCTTGTGCATCCAGGTAGCTCGATCAACATAATCAGGTCAGAGGTAGTAGGACAGCTAGGGTTGCTCAATCAAGTCATCCCTACCTCTCGGGTCCTCTGCTATTTCAACATGATCGGAGAAGAAACAAAGGGATAAATCATTCTCCCGATCTACACGTCTGGCACGACCCAGAATACTGAGTTTAAGGTCATCAACGGTGACATGAAATACAACGCCCTACTTGGCATACCTTGGATACACAACATAAGGGCAGTGCCCTTGACCTTGCACCAGGTGATAAGGTTTCCCGCCAGGGATGATATCACGACCATATACGGAGAACAGTGGGCAATAAGGGAAATGTTCACGGTCCTTCACGAGACGCCAAACTTCGTATACCCAGCCTTGGACGGGGAGGGAAGTGCAAACCCTTGAAGACGACGAGGAAGACTTCTTCGCACCCCGAGCTTTCGTCGCTCCCAAAGAATCCAATGCGACCAAGTCAACAGTCGAGGAGCTGGAACAAATCGTTTTGATCAAACACCTTCCAGATCGCAAGGTATATCTGGGTATGGGGCTGAACCCCGAACTTAGGGCAGAATTTATTCACTTCCTTATTAATAATATTGACTGTTTTGCTTTGTCCCATTTAGATATGACAGGTATCACACCAGAAATAACTTCCCACAAATTATGCATTGACCCCAAATTCAAACCCGTGAAGCAAATAAGAAGACCGCAATCCGAGGTGGAGCATGCCTTCATTAAAGAAGAAGTGGCAAAACTCCTTAAAATAGGATCCATCAGGGAGGTGAAGTATCCCGAATGGCTAGCTGATGTAGTAGTGGTACCAAAAAAAAGGGAAATAAGCTAAGAATATGCGTAGACTATAAAGACTTGAACAAAGCATGCCCAAAAGATTCCTTTCCGCTACCCAATATCGATCGCTTGATCGATGATACGGCCGACCACGAGACCCTCAATTTCCTCAATGCCTATCAAATTCAGATGAACCCCGAAGATAGGGAAAAGACCTTATTTATCATGAAATATGGTACATATTGTTATAACGTAATGCCTTTCGGGCTAAAAAATACGGGAGCAACGTACCAATGGCTAGTTAAAAAAAATTTCGAGCACCAAGTAGGAAAATCAATGGAGGTATATATTGATGATATGCTAGTGAAATCCCTGCGTATAAAGGACCATTTGACCCATTTACAGGAAACCTTTGACATCCTCAGAAGCTACGACATGAAGCTCAATCCTGAGAAGTGCACCTTTGGAGTAAGCTCAAGCAAATTCCTAGGTTTCATGGTCTCAAACAGGGGGATCGAAATCAATCCTGATAAAATAAAGGCCATCAAAGAGATTACGGCGGTAAACAACGTAAAAGCCGTTCAACAACTGACGGGGCGGATTAAGGCCCTAGGCAAATTCATATCGAGATCGTCAGACAAACCCACCATTTCTTCGCCCTGCTAAAAAGGAAGAACAACTTTGAATGGACTTCATAATGCCAACACGCCCTGAAAGAACTGAAACGGTACATGTCCAGCTCATATTTGTTGCATACGCCCGAGGAGGGTAAAATACTATAGCTATACCTGGCCGTATCCAAAATAGCGATAAGGGGCATACTAGTCCGAGAAGAGCAAAGTATGCATTTTCTGTTTTATTATATAAGTCGCACCTTGTGGGATGCCGAAACCCGGTACCCCTATCCAGAAAAACTGGCTCTCGTACTAATAAGCGCCTCGCGTAAGCTGAAGCCTTACTTTCAGTGCCATCGTATCTGCGTCCTGTCAACTTATCCACTATGGAGTATACTGCATAAACCTGAGCTATTTGGTCGATTGACCAAATGGTCCATTGAACTCGGAGGGTATGACATCAAGTATCAGCCTCGGACAACCATCAAGTCCTAAATCCTGGCTGATTGCGTGGCTGACTTCTCGTCAACCCTTGTGCCAACGGTAGAGAAAGAGATTTTATTAAAATTAGGCACTTCCTCAGGGGGATGGACCCTGTTCACAGATGGTGCTACAAACATAAGGGGATTCGGACACGATGTAGTCTTAAAGTCGTTCGTCGGCGGCATAATCAGACTATCCATAAAAACCACAAAACTGACTAACAATGAAGCCGAGCATGAGGCTATGATTGCAGGTCTAGAATTGGGCAAAGGTTTGGGAGACGAGATTGTCGAGGCAAAATGCGACTCGCTCCTTGTGGTAAGCCAAGTAAACGAAAGCTACGAAGCCCGAGAAGACAGAATGCGAAGATATTTGGACAAAATCCAAATCGCATTGCGTCGCTTCAAAGAATGGACTTTAGAATATGTACCTCGAGAGCAAAATTGCAAGGCCGGTGCCCTCACAAACTTGGGATCTTCCGCTGAAGAAGAAGACCTGCTCCCCGGAACCGTCATTCAACTGTTCAAATATGTGGTCAAGGAAGGTCACGTGGAAATTAACTCCACTAGACTGACATAGGACTGGAGAAATAAATACATCATTTATCTGAAAGACAGAAAGCTACCCACAGATCTAAAAGAATCAAAGGCCCTGCGAACCAAAGCGGCCCGGTTCTTACTTGACGAAAATGGGGCTCTTTACAAGAGAACTTTCGATGGTCCCTGGGCGATATGCTAGGGGTCGGGCGACACGGAGTACGTGCTCTGGGAGATCCACGAGGGCACCTGCGGAAATCATTCCGGGACCGATTTCTTAGTCCGAAAAGTGATCAGCGCGGGCTACTATTGGGACAGCATAGAAAAAGGTGCCAGGGAATTTGTCCAAAAATGTGACAAGTGTCAGAGGTTTGCCCCATGATCCACCAGCCCGGAGAATAGTTGCATTCCGTTCTATCACCATGGCCATTCATGAAATGAGGGATGGACATTGTCGGCCTTTGTCGACGGTGCCAGGTAAGGCCAGATTCATTTTATTTATAATTGACTATTTCTCAAAATGGGTGGAAGCGCAGGTCTTTGAGAAAATAAGAAAGAAGGAAGTGTCGATGCCCCCTTTTTCTAAGGCAAAATCGGGTTTACGACATTATGGACAAAACAACTCTCATTCCCTTTTGAGGAATCGGTTTATAGAATTTGAAGAGTCGCCACTTAATGATTATAGTGCATTAGGACATTTTAAAGAGAAGAAGTGATTTTGAAAGAAAAACCAGAGTTCGGGTAAGGGCTTGAGATTATCTCGAGGGGAAGGTGTTAGGCACCCCTCAAGATCTACTAGTGTGGTTCCCGGCCATGCTTTAATTGTGACTTTAAAAGGAAGGGAACACGTAAGGTTTTCACATAGTAGTTACAAATAAGTTTGAAAGTTTTAGGAAAAAAATGACATAAATGATTTAAAAAAGAGAGAAGGATTAATTGGAAGGAAACATAAATTTAAGAAAACATTATACAAAATAAAGAAAAGGAAAGGGGTCCTAGGTTTAAATACAATATGGATCACATCAATGCAATACCCAGCAATCACTCCTCAAAAGAGGGGTCG
>MU721479.1:109616-119961 GCA_026770625.1 Nicotiana glauca | reverse complement strand
AAGAACTTAGAACACATAGAGAAAAGAGATGCAGGAATCAAGTTGAGTAGTTTCAAACAGACAAGTCGTACAAATAAACCCAAGAACTCGAATAGACACCAAGGAACTAGGGTTTTTGAAATCAGTAGAGTTTAGAGGCGATAAACAAATAAACAGCCTCAGAGTCTCAAATAAAACCCAAAAATTAGGGTTTTCAACACTAAACAGGTACAAACAAAGTAAATCAACCAGATAGACTCAGAAACTCAAACAAATCTCCAAAAATTTAAGTTTTCAACGCCAGTCAAACTTAGAGATGATAAACAAATGAATAGAACGAAAATATTTAAACAATAGACTCAGACACCCTAGTTTGAAATCAAAAGATTTTTTTTAAAAAGAAAATTGGGAGGAAAATGTTTAAAACATCACATATAGAACAGATCGAGCACTGATTCAAACAAATAAACGAAAAAGAACCTCGAATAGGCTAGGGTTTCTGAGAACCCTAGAAACGAGAAAGGCTTGGAAGGAATAAGATCAAATCTGGACTTGATAAGGCTGGAACCAGGCTTAGGAGGCTAAGACACGCTGGAGCAAGGCCGGAGATGGTTGAGAACCTCGAATCGATGAAGGTCTGGGCGAAGACCCTTGAAGTATGGCCTCGAACCTTCATGGAGCAGGCGTATAGGAGCATAAGATGGCGAGTAGAGATCATCCATACCTAGATTAGCCATGGATTCCGGTGGATTTTGGGTCGGAGAGGGGGTAGGAAATTTCTAGGGTTTCAGGGGTTGAGAGAGTTCGAGAGAGACGAGAGAAACCAAAGGCAGCAAGTTTGAGAGAATGGGGGATAGGGTTGGGATCGTTTGGAATTAAAATGGAAAGGGAGAATCTGGGTCGTTGATCAAAATGATCAACGGCTCAGATTAAAAGGGACACGACCGGTTCGATTTAATGGGTACTGGGTCGGGTAGATTAGGTAATTGGGCTGGGGTAATTTGGGCTTGGCTTGGGGCTGAAATGGGGTTAAATTTGGGTGTTATTTTGGCTAGAATTGGGGCTTGCACTTAAATAGCCATTTCTCCCTTATTTAATTTATAAAAAGTAGTAAAATAATTTTAAAAAGCAAATTGAAAGTACTGAGTAGATAATTATTATATAAATATTAATTTAAAAATACCGGGAGCAATTTTATAATTGTAAAATGTTATTAATTACGAAATAGGTCATAATTGCAATTATATGCAATTTGGTTTTAAAAATGCCAAATAAATTGGTAAAAATATGCAAAAATCACCTTAATTATATTTTGGTATAAGTATGAGAATGAAATAAGTTATTCACCAAAAAATAATAATTTTGGAGATAATTTGGATTTTGTACTGTTAAAACAGATAATGAATTGACTTTTAAAAAAATCTAAAAAATTGGAAAAAATACCAGAACTTTTGGGCATGCTTATATATGCATACATATGCTATTTTTTTGAAAGTATTTTGAGTATAAAAAATACATAGGGAAAAATTGGGTATCAACAGGAAGTCATCAATTTTATATGGGAACACATCATATGTCGATTCAAAATCCCTTCCGAAATAACGTGCGACAATGGGAGGCAATTCATCGGGGGCAAGGTAACACAGTTCCTTGAAGACAACAGAATCAAGAGGATCCTATCAACGCCATACCACCCGTGTGCAAACGGCCAAGACGAATCTACAAATAAAACCATCATTCAAAACTAGAAAAAGAAGCTAAAAGGCACCAAGGGAAAATGGAGAGAAACGCTGCCCGAGGTGCTGTGGGCATACTGGACAACTCTAAAATCGAGCATCGAGGAGACACCTTTCTCCCTAGTGTACGGCGCCGAGGCACTAATATCGGTAGAGGCTAGGGAACCAAGTGCCAGATTCCAACACACTAGTGAGGGGTCAAACAACGAAGCCATGGCAACGGTCCTCGAGCTGCTCGATAAAAGATGGGAAGCTTCACTGGTTTTGATGGCTGCCCAGAAGCAGAAAATCAAAATATACTACAATGGAATAATACTTCGGAGTCGAAGATCTGGTCCTAAGGAAAGTCACCCTCAACACCAGAAACCCTAATGAAGGGAAGCTGGGCCAAAATTAAAAAGGACTGTATCGTATTATCGGGATAGTTGGCAAAGGCTTAAGTGGTATTACTGCTAGGATAGCTGTATATGGAATCCCACAAACATCCTCGAGCAAACGTCGCACTCTTTTCCTTCGACCATAATTTTTTTCCCAAATGGGTTTTTGCCAGCAAGGTTTTAAACGAGGCGACATTCATACATTTCTCTAGAAGGATTATAGGAACCTACAAGACTTATTTCACAGTCAGCCCCACCTCGGGAATAAGATGAACAAGGCTCTGATCGGGAACAACATATCGAGCTGAGCTCGCAAAAAACAAAACAACATGTATCTACACCAAGCAATCAAAGGATATCTTTTCGACACCTTATTCTCCAAAAGAGGAAATCTCAAGAATATCCCCAACATGGGCCTCTCCACCAAACGCGCCCCGGGATACTCGGAGACTCAACGTCAACAATTCAGCACCCGCAAGACTCCAGGGTTGGAACTTCGGGCTCATAAAGCCACTACAAGAAAGCTTCGAGTTCACAAGAAGTGGTCTTCATGCTTAAACAACTTGATAACTCGGAGACTGTCATCAATCGCGATGCGCTGGAAAACTCGAAACTGTAAGGCCCCTAGCTAGCAGACTTGGCATAACCAGACCCATTCTATCACAGCAAAAACTATAAGACCTCAATAGGCATGACAAACTGTAAGGCCATAACAGGCATGGAAACCCAAAATTTTAGGCCATATGTCACATTTGTAAGAATCCTGAAAGGGCATACCCTCGGTGTAGACGCCTAAACTATCACTCGGGATAAAAAATATCTATGGCCAAATGCACATGACTATGGTCAAAACGGCTGATACAGCCAAAATGACACAAATCGGGGACGCCTTGCCGTCGCTAATAAAAATCATAGGCCACTACTTCAGATATACTTCGAAAAGAACCGGTTATAACAGGCTTCCCCCAACAGGCAAAAATGAGATATGAACCTTTCGAGGTGCTCGAAATATCACAATAACGACTTGAAATAGAGGTTCTTCCAGAACCGACGATGGGTCAGACAAAAATCTTTCAAAAGACCTTAACGAGCGGAAAACAAAGTCTACAAAAAGCCCACGGGAAAAAAAACATAAGAGCCATTGTCTCCAGCTAAGCAAGCCTATGGGCCACATACTAAAAGGTCTCTACGACAAAACAACGTAAGAGCCATTATCGCCAGCAAAAATTGGAAACTTGAGGACTAAAGCGAGCTCGAATCGTAACTCGATTCGGAGATCGGATCCAAAATAGTTAGCTAAGCAAGCCTACGGGCCACATACTAAAAGGTCTCTACGACCAAAAAACGTAAAGGCCATTATCCCCAGCAAAAATTGACAACTTGAGGGTCAACTAAAGCTCGAATCGCAATGCGACTGGGAGATTGGACCCGAAATAGTTAAACTACAACACGCCTAAAGACACGGCATAAATGCTACGATCGCCAGCCTAGTGAGCCTCTGGGCCACTCACTTATAAGGTCATTTCGACCCGAAACATGAAAGGCCATCGCCTTTCACCTATGCAGGCAGGGAAGAATTCAAGGGTCAATTAAAGCTCCAATTGCAACGCAACTCAAGACTGGACCCGAAGTAGCAAAACTACAATATGCCTAAGGGCACGGCATAAATGCCACGATCGCTAGCCGAGTGAGCCTTCGGGCTACCCACCTGTAAGGTCACTTTGACCCAGGGAACAAAAGACTACCATCATCCACCCGTGCAGGCAGGAAAAAGTTTAAGGGTCAACTAAAGCTCGAATCACAACGTGACTTGGGGACTTAACCCAAGATAATCTAAACAACAAAATACTTAAAGGCACGAAAGGAGAATAGTCGCCATCCACCACGCCGACACAGAAGATCAAAGGATAGGCAGGCTCGAATAAAAGCCTAACTCAAAGCCTAAAACAGTTGGACAAAACGTAAAGGCTCCAATGCCTGCTCACGTCAAAGATCGTACTTAAAAGTTCCCCGACCTGACTGCTCAGTTCCGAACCCGTGGGGATCCTGCCGAAACACGGAAACCAGTCCACCGGATCAAAAGCAATACGGGAAAAAACACAAAGGAGCAAAATACAAAGTGCCAAAGTCGACGCTCCAAAAAATTGCGGCCTACCAGCCCCAGCCTCATTCTTTGCAGCATCAGTAGTAAACAAATCGGGCATCACGCTCGACTACCTCCGCTCAAGCGAATCCTTCCGAAAGGACGGTACCCCCAGCTTGGGCATCTTCGAGCAACGCACCCCTCATAGGTCCACTCCGACATGGCTCAATCATCAGTGATAAATCACCACTCCTCCATCATATTCGGTCTAGCTTAGTGCTACACTAGTCCGGGCACCGGCTGTTCCCGATCCAGACATTTGAAGAATCAAGCTACAGCTCCATAGCCATTTCCACTCGGACTGAAGCTCAAAGACCCGAGATGCGTAGGGATCATGCTGAAACCTGCCACGAAGTAAAGCCAGCAAAGCTTACTCAATGACCAAGCACCTTCCTGGTGGCCCAACCCTTGTTGGCCCAAAGGAACTGCCGCTCCAGAAACACCAGGCTCAGATGATGAACTCTCCTCAGAGGCATGGGCCAGTCTCACCCCAATAAAAGCTCCTTCACGAGTATGTAGCACATATCTCATCAATCGTCGCGCTCGGTCTTTACCATACCCCAAATAAGTAGCTGCTAAGGGCATGATCCGCCAAGCACCATAAAATCAGCAAACCCCGAGGACCCCCGCGAAATGGAAGAAACTTCACAACTGCATACAAAAAGGGCCAGAATAAGCCAACGCCAATCAAAGGCATCGACCTTCAAAACCAACTTCGGCCCCAAGAGTGAACTCTCTTGGCTCCCCAGCGCCGGGAGCAACACTCTCTACTCTCTGCCAGGCCGGCCCCAATATGGTTTCCATAACTATGATAAAACTAACAAATCAAAGCAAGGGTGTACACCAACTCTTTTGCACTTGAAAAAATGAAGAACCCTATGCCAAAGTGGAAGAGCAGCTACCTAAGATAGTGAAGTCTATCGAAGGAGACGAAGCCTCCCCACTTAAATGCGAGAAGCAGCAATGACCCACCTACCTAGAGTGAGCCCCGAGAAGCCTACGACATTGGTATAGATCAGCGGGATGATACTTGATCCCGAAAGTATCCTTCAACGAGATGCCAAGACTCGATGAGTCGTCCGTATTATCTCCAAGCTCGAGTTAGCGTCTTGCCTCGAGGATCCCTACCAAAGAGAAGTCGGACTTCGGGAAGCTTTCAACACCATCACTCAACGCGAGGTAGTATCTGATCTCATGATTACTTTTCTAAAAAAGATGAATAAACACGAGAAGCTCCAATCATGAAAGCTCGCAAAGGTTCAAAGCGGCGCCTGAGTATAGGCAACTCCTCAGCAAAAAATCTATTTCGTACATATTTGAAGGGGGCTACCTGCATCAAAAATCAAAGGGGACCCCCTGGTACCCGAAGCTGACCTTCATCCAAGATAACATCCTCGAAGGCCCTACAATTAGGTGCATTTTCTCCATTCAATTTGAAGGGCCCCGATAGCCCGGGCCTATCCGATCAATCCGGGATTGCTTCGAGGTACAATGATGGGCTCGAAAGAGAGCTAGGTCGATCAGTAGAAGAGCGGAAATGATTTTGTATTGAGCATGAGTCTATGAGACGTTCCATCCATCATAAAATATCGCACCACGATTCAAATCGTCGGTATAGTGTCGCCATTAGAAGCTCGAGGAGTCAGAGGTCATAGTCGTTTCCCGTTGTTTCATTATGAGAAATGCGGAGACTATCTGTACGTGGTGAAATTAGAGGGCCTGGTTTCTCGCTATCAATACATCTTGAAAGAATGCCTCGAGACCCCGAGAACATAGGGCCACGACTTAATCCTCTCCCTTGAGGCTTGTCAAGGCCCGATTAGAAGAATACGGAGGTCGAGGCCAGACGAAGGTCGAGGACAGGACAAAAAAGGGGAAGCTCCCAAGGCACACGGCAGAGTCTGACAGGGCCGGCCAATCTAGAGCCTATGCTGAGGCATCGCATCAAGCCATCCCATCTCTGTATTTTGTAAATAATGCATATGTACTTATAGCCGAGTTCCCATCCTATATAATAGGGACTCAACCTACCTTGTAAGGGACTAATGTTGCTCCATTTCTCCACAAGTGCAATAATATCTCTCTCTCTCTTTTCTTTCTAAACTTATTCGCTCTCACTGGCCCGAGACAACCTCGATATCCTTTGCTTTTATAAGTGTTCTTCATCATATGACTTAATATTAGCCATAGAGAGCCTTGTTTAATTATATCTTCAACCGTTGTCCCATCCTCGACTATCCCTGATAGCTCGAGTTCGACCCGAAGTCGACCTCGAAGTCACCCATCGGCCAGAACTATATCCGGGCAGCAGGCCCTTCGGTTCGATTATTATCTCGTTTTAACTCGTGTTCCATAATTAAATTCCATATTATTAGCATCAACTGCTCTAAAAACTAGCTCGGGAATAAATCATGTATTTTTAGAATCCTATTTTACAAAATTTAATTATCGTTATTATTTTTCCGGTAAACATTGTAATAATCCTTATAAAAATAAAATATCTAATCAAAACAAAGTTAAAATTACTTACCCACAAAATTTGGGTGTTCATCCCCTCTATAATCGCTTTACTTGTGTTCCAAGAACTCACAAAGTGAAGAAAATAAACTCAAATTCCCGAAATTGGATGTCTTAATGCACTACCGGTTGTCCTTTTTCACGATCGCTGTCACCAATCTCACGATCGTGATTCAAAAGAAGTCCAGCACAGTTTTATACTCCGTGATTGCGGCAATGAAGCCCTACTATTGCTATGAAAAAACTCCATTAAACCTTCAAACTCTTTCCAAACAGCATGTAGTTTAACATCCATAACTTTTAGTACGAAACACCAAATGATAAATGGTTTGATATTCCGAAAGCTAGAAACAAAGGGCTATAACTTTCCATTTTGGATGACCTTAAAATTCCTTATAGATTATAATATATAAGCTTCTAAAGTTAGCCATGTGACAACATAAATTCTTCTACGCGATTACGAAAAGGCTACCGCAATCACGATTCATAAGTCCCAAACATTAATTTTCTCTTCGCGAACATGGTCCAAAGGTCTGCGATCGCGATTCACACCCCTGTAGCAAAAACTAGCAACTGAAAAGGGCCTAGAAATGGTCAAAAAAATTGCCTCTAAACTCATTCGAGCCCATCGGGACCCTGTCCAAACATTCCAACAAGTCCCAAAACATAACTCGGAACTACTCGAGGCCCAAATCACACATAATAACATGAAAATGATGAAGTGCACTCAATTCAAGCTTAATGAACTATTTCAAATTTCCTAATTCCAAACTTACGCCGAACATGTTTTATCAACTTGGAATCACCTCAAATTTTGCACACAAGTTTCAAATGACATAATAAACATATTCCAACTTCGGAGCAACAATTCGAGCCCAATATCATCAAAGTCAACTCTCGGTAAAACATATGAACTTTCAAAACCTTCAAATTGCCAACTTTGTCAAAAAAAAAATGGCCAAAACCTTCTAGGAGCATCCAAATGCAAATCCAGTATACGCTCAAGTTCATAATCACTATCCGCACCTAACAGAACCATCAAAACTCCGATCCGAGGATAGATATACAAAAGTCAAACTTTGTCAACTCTTCCGACTTAAAGCTTCTAATAGAGAGTCATTCCTCCAAATTAATCCCAAACCAATCAAAAATCAAAACCAACTATACACTCAAGTCATAGTACATCATGTGAAGCAACTTAAGAACTCTAACCATTGAACGAGATGGAAATGCTCAAAATGACCGGTCAGGTCATTACATTCTCCCTCACTTAAACATACGTTCTTCCTCGAATGTGCTAGTAGTCGTTATAAAGCCGTCGAATCACTATATAAACTCAATATACACATAACCATGGGTGTTTTCATGTCACCACATTCTATATAAGTACAATGACACACCTAACTAAAAGTCCTTACTTCAACCTTAGTCCATATAACTTAAAACCCAATCTCCAACATCCAGAATTTATTATAAGACCGAATTCTCATGAGTATACATTGTATAAGTCTGAATAAGCAATATTAAACCATTGTCACACCTCCTTTCTTCACGTTACACCCCTGGAAGGGTATAAAGGAGTTTTTTCCAATTTAAGGACAATCGGAACGGGATTAGTTATTTAAGTTTTTCAGAGTTGCCACTTGAGAATATAATGGTGTCCCAAGTCACCGGTTTAATACCGAACCGAGGAAAGTTTGACTCTGTTACAGTCTGCGAACTAGAAATCCGGATAAGAATTCTGTTAACCCGGGAGAAGGTGTTAGGCACTCCCGAATTCCGTGGTTCTAGCACGGTCGCTCAACTGTTGAATTTTTATCTGATTCCAGTTGTATGTTGTTAACCATGTATATTATTGTTCCGCTTTTTATTTTTTAAAGAATTACAACGTCGTGAAAATGCATTCTTTGACCACACTGTACCAGTATGCCTGTGGCTTTGGATTGGATACATTTCGACTTTGTTGGGAGTGAGATTTGGGTCACATAAATGTGCACCCGTTTATGAGAATGTATATTAAAATTGTGCCTAACGGTGTCTATTTCTTTGGGAAAAATCGTGGAATTAGCTAAACGATCATTCAGATATCTAAATTATTGTAGTTGTTATTTGAGGACCCCGTTTGTCTATTTTATGACGAGATTCATCTCATTAAATTCTAAAAGTCAACCTATATTGTACTAAGTTCTCTATTACTTGTTTTTCCCTTAATAGCTATTAATATCTTTCTAACAATTCTTATTACCGTTTGCGGATCCAGGCCATCACATGTTATTGGGCCTGGAATTTGAACTAATTAAACATCAATGTACCAATGCGCATTAGGCTATTTAAAGTCCAGTCCAAAATTACGAATTCCAGTCCATTGGGCTCCAAAAGCTTTCATAACTGATTTCAGTCTCCAAAAGCTTTCATAACTGATTTCAGTTTCTATTTTGCCCAATCTCGTTAACACTAACAATTGAATTTGAAGCCAATTTGATACAGATAATACTAATTCAGCAAGGTGTAATTCTGATCTTATTCATCTATCTATTAATCAAACTTATATCAGTCCAATTATACTAACATATGTGCATGTTCAGGTTTGAGACTACTTAGTTGCAATTGTCATTTAGAAATGTCTAAATTAATTATACAGTTGCATATTTTCAATTAACTCCTGAACTTCATTCGTATTTGATTCATGTTTCATATCTGATTTTAAACTTAAAAGCGAGTTATAAAACTAATTTAATCTACTCTGTAAAATCTACTGCATGCTTTCCTTATTAAAAATACTGATTCAGAAGTCTTGCTAACAAAGTTCTTCAATATTTTGTATTAATCTCTTAGTTTGAGAACAAGTGAAAATCTACAAGTAATCAACTAGATTTCAACCAGTTTTGAATCTACGACCTAAGTGATCATTTTTAAACTAATTTACTTTGCATTATTCTACATGAATATCTAAACTACTACTGAAGAAAAACATAAATCAGAGTTCAAAGTTCATGCAATCCCCACTTATACATTTGATCCTAACAAATTACATGATTTCTAAGTACTTCTTACTATAAATGAAGCAGTATTAAAATACTACAAAGTTTAATGTATATTTTTATTTCTCTAGAACTTCGATTACATCTTCGAGAATCAGTGGTGTACCTGGTCAAATTTAGAAGAGAAACAATGAGTTCTAGGANATTTCAGAGTAGAAGACCCAATGAATTCAAACAAATGATGAAGAACAGCGATCAGACTAACAGAGACCCAAGATATCACTCGAGCAGCAGCAATGAAACAGTAGCAATATTTTCAGTGTATTTTCAGATTTCTAATATTCTGAACCTGAGCTAAGGAACTCAGAATTCAAAAATCAGAAGAAAAAATCCAATCCCTTTTTATTTCCCAAAAAAAAATCTCCACCCTTAATGGTGGCCTAAGAAGGCCTATTTATAGAAAAAAATGAGAGGGAAATTTGGATTAAATATTTAGATTTCCACCCCTATTCTTTTTAACTATTTTTCAGTTTGGTATATGTGAATTAACCGTGAATACACTTGGACCCCTGCTAGGAGGTTCTAGTGTATTCTATATTATTCCATTTAGGT
>MU721479.1:71325-107923 GCA_026770625.1 Nicotiana glauca | reverse complement strand
TCCTCACATTTTCTCTGTATTTTAATTTTTCTAATTTTCTAGAATTAAAAAGTAATTTCCCTATTTTTTGGTATTTTCTAATTAACACAAAATGTATTTTGTTTTAATTTTCTTTTAAAAACAAACATTGGTATTTCCTTCATAATTATCAACAAGTTGCCACACAAAAATCATTTTGCATATATTTTGGAATAATTTGCTTTGGGCAAAAATCACGTGCTCACAACCATAACCATAACCCAATATGTAATCATATGATATACCACATAACTCAAATACTCATAGCAATTACTTCTGACCAGAATAGCTACTTAATAACAAACCCGGTACCGGTAACAAATCTCATATATATTAAAACCTAGTTCAGAACCTTCGTACACTACCAATGATGGAAGAAACACACAGATACTCATAACCACTCATCATATCAACAAGTTGTGGAGCTTTCTCACCCGATAAGAGCCATTGCCAAATTTTAAGCTGACTAATGACATTACTCATCCAAACATACCTTAATCTAACCCGCTAGCGCTCATTCCAGGTACAATAACCTAAACTCCTCCAATATAAGTTGCTCGACCGACACGCCATACCAGCACCACCTTGATTCACATACCATACAATTCGCGCAACCAATAAATAACACTTGGATGTACCCAATAATTCAAAGAGAATCAAACGAGGGAACCGTCCCGCAAGCTCAACAAAGACTACCACAAGGTGCAATTCTATAAATCTATGACACAAATTAGAATGAAAACACACAAAACTAGAACAAGGATCATATCCCAACGTAACTCTACGGCGGTGCGTGACCCAATCCAAACAATGGTCCATATGGAATACCTCAAGCCATGAGGCTCAAAATGAAACCTTATGCATAACAACAACAAACACACGAAGAGCATGACCATAACTATAGAGAAACGTATAGCACCATATACCACTAACAAGAAAACCATAAACAAAGCGCAATCCATCATTCAACACCCCAAGAACTATCTCACTCGAATTTCGTAAAAAAAAAAACCACCCGCATCATGCATGTAAATAGCCAACAGTCTCACAACACATCGTAGCATAAAAGAGTAATACATGAAATATATCAGAACACGAATAAGCTCAACTCTAATCAAATGAAACACTCTCAATAATAGTTGTGCTGAGTAAACGAATCTGATTAGACCTAGAATACATATCTCATTAGGCCAGCAATAGGCCCCCAAACAAATTCTGGTCATCCCAAAATAGATAAATAACCTATCTATAACACATTCACTCTGTCGTCAACCTCTCAACATACGTTCATCATCCACGACCAAGGAACATTCTGCCTCTGAGAACCCTTCTAGTTCTCAAATCCCTAGAATAAAATAATCTCCATGTCTGATCCCAATTACACCACTCAAATGAATGACATATCCCCCATACACAATCATTTTGAGAGAAATACTTCCATAAATATTTTGTGCCACATTACCAAGTTTTGAACATCAGTTGTAGATTAGCCAGGCAATTACCGTAATACTCATCAAGCATCTAAAAGTCAAAACTCAATGTGACTTTATGAAATATACGCTCGTCTCAAGTGATATCAAAATATTGCCAGCATTCTTCTAAACATCTGAAACCGTCTATCAAGAACTCATGACCTTTTCTTCTAACTAAACCGTAACCACGCACATGCAAATGTTGATCCCACACGTTGCATCGCATCCATCATATGAAAAGTACGAGAATCTCATTAACAAATCTGAAGTACAAGCAGGATACATGCTCCATCAGTTAGAAACGTACCATTAGACCCCATCCGCGTAAAAGTCACAACATGCAATATATCCCTTATACCTATGAAAAATATTTTGTGCCACATTACCAAGTTTTGAACATCAGTTGTAGATTAACCAGGCAATTACCGTAATACTCATCAAGCATCTAAAAGTCAAAACTCAATGTGACTTTATGAAATATACGCTCGTCTCAAGTGATATCAAAATATTGCCAGCATTCTTCTAAACATCTGAAACCGTCTATCAAGAACTCATGACCTTTTCTTCTAACTAAACTGTAACCACGCACATGCAAATGTTGATCCCACATGTTGCATCGCATCCATCATATGAAAAGTACGAGAATCTCATTAACAAATCTGAAGTACAAGCAGGATACATGCTCCATCAGTTAGAAACGTACCATTAGACCTCATCCGCATAAAAGTCACAACATGCAATATATCCTTTATACCTATGAAAAATATCCACCTCAAATCGAGGTCGACACCATCAAGAACTCTTTGAAACCCATATGCACATAACCGAGCCATCATAAATGAATCCCTCTAACTCAACTAAGTTACACATATTGGAAAATCCAAGAACAATGCCACAACACACCAACAAAGCCTCACCACTCCAAAAGAATCAATCATTTCTATTACCATGCTGATCCAAACCACTACCAAACTGACCTATTTCTTCGAACCACTTTAGACTTGCCTCCAATTAACACTTCTCCTTGGTAATAAAGTGCAATCCTTAACCCAACACTCATTAAAAGAGATGAAACCTCATTGTCTGAAATCCCATAAGCTACTTTATTCACTCTTAAGTACCCAAAAATATTGTATCTAAGGTACCTACTCTAAAGAGACCTTATGTGGATCTAATGTTGTATCCTAACCTCTCTGATACATAAATATATAATCTATAATGATACAGAAATACCGCGAGTCCAACACCATCTAATGCAAATCTCAAATCTTAGCCATTCTCAAATCCGAAAATCCCCAAATACCACAAATGAATCTTAAACCGATTAGAACCTCCTCAAGAGTCATGCACCCTATGTGATGCCAAAACTAGTCGAATGAGTTGTGCTCCATTAGCAGACAAACACCTCAAGAAGTAATTTGCGTTTCTAAACAACCAAGTAAATCCCTACTCCATGCACGCTAACTCTACCACGAATAGCAAACACGAGTCATTACAAGATTTCCAGTACCCCCATAAAGTATAATACATCATGCATCTAACAATTCCGTTGCTCAAGTCCTCCTCAATACCAACCTTTTCAAGTCAAAATTGATCCTCAAATATGCCTCATCCCAAAACAAATATAACACATACTTATGCAATCTTATCGTCGATAATAGACTTCCCAACTTGACTCAAACCCATATAACATCATATATGATAACCCACAATACCCTTACTCCATAACTTCCATGATCACGTACTATAATTAAACTGAATCCTTTACCACTCATGTAGCACAAATCTTTAAAAACCTCAATTTTTCTGCTAAGCGCATATCCATCCCCGTGACAGCCATGCAAAATTATTCAAATGTCCTGAACTCAAATTGCGGCACATACACATCACACTGGTAGAAAGAAAACTCTTCACATAAGCATCATAGGGATCACGCAACCCAAGAACATCACACAGGAGATAACACACCTACTACCCTCAAACATGCATCTCACTACACCCTATCATGGCCACAACCATTATGCAATTACTAAACCTTCCCAAGTTGAAGCACATCAACAAGACATAAGAATTTACTTAATCCCACAATCAACATAAAAGATCCCTAACTCACTCATAATTCAAGACAATGTAACACATCAAAACAGAAATCGAGCATCCATAGTTCTTTCACATCCCAATCAACATTATTCTCATCACATCCAAACTATCTAAGCTCATCCCGCAGTCACATAATAACCATCATATAGCTATCCAATCACTCACTGAGCCATCAGTTCCACTCCTAGGGACACTATCAAACATATAAGTCCAAATGCACATACTCACACAACTGAAATCACCAGTCCAAGTTGCGATCCAAACCTACCCTCAAGGCCTCCAGACTAGCCTAACACCATAACACAGAGACACATCTCTCACCTTATACATGATACTACAGGGTGTCAATGCACAACTGATATCGAGTGCTCAACATTACCTAAAGGAATTCAAAGAGATACGCTTCAAGATAAATAAATATCGCACAATAAGGAAAGAAACATGGAAAATTCTCCCTACATGCCTTGTAGCCTCTCGAAGATAGGTAAGGATGTCATCATATCGATCCATAAGACTCTACTAAATATTTTCTCATGACTCGTAGAACCTATGAACTTAAAGATCTGATACCAACTTGTCATGACAAAAAATATACCAATTTGTCATTACCAAAAATCTATATAGTCGTGATGATACATAACCCAACCCACTAGGTAAGCCGAATGAAAATAAGCACAACTTAAATGAGAATAATAAGAGTCAATGATTTAAATAACTAAACTTCTATACAAAATCCCAAGGATTGGTAGTACAAGTCATGATCCACTAAGACTTAGATTTATAAAGTTGATATGAAAGTAAATACAACATCTGTCTGAAATGTACATAAATAGATTTTAAATATGAAACTACTAAGGACAAATGGAAGTTAAATCTGGAAGGCATGTACATTTGCAATATCAGCTGTCACCATACATAACAACATCAGCTCCAAGATTTGCACGGAAGGTGCAAAAGTATAGTATGAGTACAACAGACCCATGTACTCAATAAGTATCATAACTAACTTCGAGGAGATAACAGAAGCAAGAATTATATGATACACTCTATCACTTGTACAATTCATGATTCCAAGAAGTACATAATAGAAAAAATATGATAAAATCATGAAAATCACATATAAAACCACCTTGTTGCTCTCAGTTTCCTCAACGTATTTTTCTCAGTCAATAATCCAGCATATAAGGAAGATATGGAAATAAGACAGGTAACAACTAAGGAAATTGCAAGAAAAAAAGAAACGCAGTGACCAAATATCAATCCATTGCGGCATACAACCCGAAACAAAAAGAATTCACATCACGATTCTCGAGTCACATCAGAATCTTAGTAACCGAACCGAACTAATAACCAGCTCTCCCAGAGCTTGCATCAACTAGAAACCCGTTGGTTTCTCATAATCCATCTGTACACCATCAAGATAGAAATATAAGAGAGTGACCCTAAGGGGATGGATCCATATCTACATACAGCACGAATAACACACGTGCTGCATGGACAACTCTATATCACAGTATGTCCGGCGTGGTCACAAGCTCAATATCATCATTCGCCGGCGAGGTCAGACGCTACGAGTCCAAACCATATCACACAAAAAGCATATATTCAAGAATACATGTAAATGCTCATTTAACATCAAGTTTTATACTCCTGGATTTGTACAACTATCATGCTATGGCTTAGGCACATGTAAAGTGTGCTATCATAGCTCAATCTGACACGTACACCTTAAAAGTAGAAATTTATCAGGTTGAATCAGGAGATTAACCTTTATATAACCTCAAGCATGGATTAAATAGCTCACAAAAGGGGATACAGAGGGGAGGAACATCAAATCATGAATCTTAGCAATCAAATCAACACATTTCATAGCCTAAATATTATCTCGAGCATGAAAAATACCCTCATGCATGCATGGTCTCAATCCCACACATATGCTTCAAACATAGCACATAGCTATCACAAATAACTCAGGTAACTAATACCTCAATCAAGTTTAGATAAGATACTTATCTCAAACAAGCCAAAATAATATTCTAGAAATGCCGCTCCGAGCGAATCGACCTCCGAACGGCTCAAAACTATACAAAAGCAACTCAATAATATCAAATAATGCCAAAGGAATCAAACCCAAACGATAAAGGTCAAATATTTAACCAAATACTCAAAGTCAACTAAAAGTTTTACCCGATCCCGCACCATGAAACTTGACAAAATTAAAAAAATCTAACAACCCATTCGAATACGAGTCTAACTATATATGTTTCATCCAAATTTAACCTCAATGTTATGTTCAAAACTCCAAAATTCATTCTCTGAAGTTCAAGTAAAAAAACCTCCAATTTCTTCTATACAAATCCTTGATTTAGGTGTAATAAATCATGTAAAAATGAAATATATAATCAAAATAAAGATAACATTACTTACCCTCAAAATTTGGGTATTTATCTCCTCCAAAATCGCCTTATTTGTGCTCCAAGAACTCAAAAAGTAAAGAAAATAAATTCAAAATCTCAAAATAGAATGTTTTAATGCATTGCCAGTCGTCCTTCTTCACGATCGCGGTCACCAATCTCATGACCGGGATTCAAAAAATGTCTAGAACAATTTTACATTTTGCGATCGCGTCCATGAAGCCCCGCGATCGCAATGCATAAACTCCATTAAACCTTCAAACTCTTTCTAGATAGCATGTAGTGTAATGGCCATAACATTTTGTATAGAACGGCAAATGATAAATTGTTCGATTTTCTGAAATCAAGAAATAAAGGGCTACAACTTTCATTTTTGAATCATCTCCAAATTTTTTATAGATTGCAGGAACTAACCTTCCAAAGTCAGACCTGTGACAATAGAAATTCTTCTATGAGATCGCAAAAAAGGCTACCTCGATCGTGATTCACAAGGCCCAAACAGCAAATTGCTCTTTGTGAACGCGTCCCAAAGTTCCGGGACCGCAATTCACACCCTTGTAGCCAAAAGGTAGCAACTTAAATGGATTCATAAATGGTCTGAAACTACCCTGAAAGTCACGCGATACCACCATGACCCCATCTGAATATACAACATGTTCCAAACTATAACATGGACCTACTCGAGAGCTCTTATCACACATAATAATATCAAAACGACGAATCATACTTCAATTCAAGCTTAATGAACTATTTTATTTTTTCAATTCCAAACTTATGCCGAACACGTCTAAATAACTCGGAATCACATCAAATTTTGCACCAAAGTTTCAAATGAGATAACAAATGTATTCCAACTTCCAGACCAACAATCCGAGTCCGATACATCAAAGTCAACTCTTGGTCAAACTTATGAACTCTCCAAACCTTTAAATTGCCAACTTTCGCTAAATAGGGTCAAAACCTTCTAGAAACACCCGAATGCAAATACGGGCATATGTCCAAGTCCAAAATTATCATCCGGACCTAACGAAACCATCAAAATTCCTATACGAGGTCCAATACACAAAATTCAAACTTGGTCAACTCTTCCAAGTTAATGTTTCCAAAATAAGAGTCATTCTTCCAAATCAATCCTGAACCACTCAAAAATCAAAACCGACCATACACACAAGTCATAATACATCATGTAAAACTACTCAAGAGCTCAAACTATCGAATAGGATGCAAATGCTCATAATGACCGATCAGGTCGTTACATCTTCTTCTTCTTTTTCTTCTTCTTCAAATTAAATATAAGTGTTATGATTTACTACCGCCATTTGAGTTTGTTGATCACGGACATTTGATGTACGGCTACACTAGTAAGGTTAATCGGTTTTATTATGAGAGAAAATAATCCAAAACTTCGGTTACTAGGAAGGAATTAATTTTTTAAGGAAACAATGCAAAATAAGTGTGCTGGGATTACTCTTCTTCATTTCTTTCTGGTTCTTTTTTATTATCTTAGTTTTGTTTACGGAAAGTTAACATGATTTTCTTGTCAAGTTCTTGGCATGCTAATCAGACGAGAAAATGATAGCCTCTTATTTTCCCAATTTCTCTCTCTTTCATTTTCTACCGATTTTTTTTTCTTCTCCTTATTTCCACAGAAGTTTTATTTTCTTGCACTACTATTAGAGGTAGAGGTGGAATTTAAACTTCGTGAGTTCTAAATTATAGGATAACAATATCATGGGTTAGCAACTAAATTCTGATTTTAATTGTTGTACAAATTTAATTTCTAAATATAAACATGAGATTTAAATTAATTTTATTGGATTAGATCCAACCCATAGCTAACCTTCTAAATTTGTCCTGTCTAGTATATTCCTTGGAAAATGCATGCCTTGTTCCATTAACAAAAAGAACAGCACTAAATAAACACGTGCCATGTTCTTTGAAGATGGAATATCTTCTAGAAGACCTACTAATAAAGTCTTTGGAATATATAAGACAAAGAGGGTGGACTTCTAGACTTCCACTACCTAAAAATAATTCCCACTTGCATTGTCTGCATTTAATGCTCCTAATACTATTTAATAAAGAACGAATTTCATATTTCTTGACTTTTATCTCAACATAATTCCGATCACCATATTTGAGTTTCTTTGACTTCAACCAAATGCGTCTCGATGGACTTCCCACTCAGTTTTGAAACCAAATCTTTCTTTGTAATAGTACGCTAGCTGTCTGTAGGCAATGCCAATAGATATTTTCTGAATAACGAATTCAAGGTCAAAGTTTTGAACAAATAGCTAATACTGCTTGTTATTTCTGTTTAAGTTAACCTTTTTTTTTTATTAGTCCGTTTAAAATAGAATGACCCTTTTAAATTTGGAAATAATTTAGCTTAAACTTTCAATTCTATCTTTTATGAGAAATATTTATAACCACACAAATACTTGGGACCCCTTTTTGCCTAGTTTAGGACAAGAAGTTCTAAAACTTCATTTTTTGTTAAACTATGTGTCCAATCAAATAGGTTCACATAAATTGGAACGGAAGCAGTAATAATTAGTATGTATCTTGTCATAAACAACAATTACAACAATAACCCAATAAAATTTCACTAGTAAGAATTGGAGAGCATAGTGTGTACGCAGACCTTACCCTACCCCGAGGGAGTAGAGAGGCTGTTTCCGAAAGAGTCTTGGCTCAAGAAGACGAAAAGAGACAATATCAATACCATCAATAGAAACCATAGGAAAAATAACATCATGAAAATGAGACAGCAGATGCAAAGCAAAAGCGATAGACAGTACATATACTCGGCACTATAGAAAACGAAAGAGTAGTAAGACACATTTGACTTCGATAAACTACCAGACTAGCCTCACAAAGGTAAAAAGTAAGGAAAGACTCAAGTACCTCCTAACGTACAACCCTAGTACTCGACCTCTACAGCTTCCTATTAAGGGTCATGCCCTGAGAAATCTAAAGTCTCACCATGTCCTGTCTGATTACTTCTTCCCCAATAATGCATAGGCCGTCCTCTACCTATTCTGATGGAAAGGTTAACCAATAGATACTTATGCACCCAGTATTTTTACATCAAACCATATTAAATTATCATTATAAAGTAATTTAATGAGATTAATATATATTAATCAACCACGATTTAGTGATAAAAATCTACTCACAGACACATACTATGTACTTTATATATATATATATATAAACATCAAGTACAAATTTTAACCAGCGCAACCTGAGTTGCATGTACTAACACTCAACTTTAAAGCAAATCAGACACAATAGGTAAACTAGCCTTCAAATCCCCATTTTGCAGTGGCAACTGTCGATACATATGAAGAGTAATTTGGTCAAATTATTGTTCTATTAAAATTTCAAGTCAATGAAAGAATGTACATGATTCTTTTTTTTTTTGTAGGTAAACTCAGCTAATTTCTTTACCACCATATTCAGCTTGGGCCTAGTGGTTCATTGTTAGGACCTCCATAAATGTCATCACGATCCTGTCTTGTACATTTTTACCCGTCAACCAAACAATAAAATAACAAGTAAAGAGAAGGAAATTGATGAAGTTCGAATTTTTTTACATCTTATGAACCGCAAATTGTTTTCCAAAATACATCAAGGCAAAGGGTGGATCTGACCATACTGTAGTCAACAAAGTTTGAAGTGCTTAATTAATTAGTGCGGTTCAACATCCACTACTAAAAAGGTTTAAAACCCAACAGAAAAATCGATCGCCCTCGGTTACCTAGGATACCGACCGATAACCAACCGAAAAATGGTGATCAGTACTTGATGGGTCGATAAGACTACTTACCGATTAAGGTTGGTTTTCCCGACCAAACACGGTCGGTTAGGCCAATCAAATATTTGATTATATTTTTAATACTCGATCCAAATATAAATAAATAATTAACCAAAATCGATCGATATTGTCGTGCCCCAAACCTGGGGAGGCGTGGTTGCCTCGTACCATACCCGGCCCGAACGCATTATTCTGTAACTATGAACCATGGAGAGTGTATACGATCGAAATCGTATGCCTCCGATCCATAGGCTAGAGGGGTCATCTTGAGCCCGAGTTCAGGCAAGGTCGAGTTCGTGCTCGAGCACAAAGTGCAATGCCCAAAGATTGAAGCATGATGTACACCGAGGCCAAGTATGCTCGACCCCAAAATTGTACCGTTATAAATTTCTAACAGAATGAGCTAGATTCTTGCCACGTCCCCAAGATCATGGCGTAAATCCCGGAATAGGATTATACAATTTCGTACTAGGCGGTTAGACAATTGTATCAAGAATATTCCTTACTAAATATAAATATACCTTATTTAGGGTTCCCTTATTTTAAAAAGGGGACCCCAATCGTTTATAAGGTCATCCCATCACTAGTAAGAATATACTATCCTATTTTTCTCTCTTACTGCTCATCAGAATTGTTCTTTATATTTATGGTTCTTACTTTATCGCTTTTAGTTCATCTAGAGGTCATTAAGCTCGATGTCACCATGCTGAGTAGCATTGGTTTGATTCACTTATTTTTTTTCATTTCTACTTCATATTTCTTGAATATTAATTGGTATTGAATTTAGTCACATATTTTTAAAATCACAAATCAAATTTAATTGTTACTCAAATTTTCGAGATAAACAGGTTGGCGCTCACCGTGGGAATAAAGATAATATTGATTATTTCTTTACTAATTCTCATTACACACATTATTTTTACACTTTTTCTCGTCAATATTTTTTTATTCTCATGCTGAAACATGTCTAGCTCACAAAATGCACATGTTCATGACAACAAAGGTCTTGGAGAAAACAGCAATGCAGGGGTCGGTGACCTAGGGGAAGTGCCAAATGTGGAACCAGTTGATGTTAGTTCGCATATTGCTCTGAATACAGATCTAGGCGTGGACCCCGGAGGGAATATACGCGGGAAAACCCGATCGGGGGGCCAAGGAGCACCAAAAATAGGAGATGGGGGAGTCGGCCTCCAAGTGATATTCGAGATGCTGCAAGCTCAGCAAATCGCCATCACTCAATTTCAGAGTCAGAATAAAACTCCAAATATGGCTCAACTAGTAAACACTCAACATATTGAATTGGCATTGGAAAGGCCAGATGGAAGCGGCCATGGGACTGACCCCACGATTATGAGAATGCTCGAAAATCTTACTAAAAGGATCGAGTCTGGAGAAAAGAAGATTGAGGACAATAATAAGAAGGTGGAGACTTATAACTCCCATGTAGACCAGATACCAGGGGCACCTCCAGTTTTGAAAGGTTTAGATGCCAAAAAGTTCATACAAAAATCATTCCCTCAGAGCACGGCTCTGATGCCCATCCCAAAAAACATTTGCATGCCCGATATAACCAAATATAACGGGACAACCGACCCTAATGAGCATATTACTTCGTACACATGGGGGATCAAAAGAAATGACTTGAATGACGATGAGATCGAATCAGTCTTGTTGAAAAAGTTTGGAGAAACATTGTCGAAGGGAGCTATGATTTGGTATCACAACCTACCTCCTAACTCTATTGATTCATTTGCTATGTTAGCAGACACCTTTGTAAAAGCACACGCCGGGGCTATAAAGGTGGCCACGAGAAAATCGTATGTCTTCAAGATAAAACAAAGGAACAACGAGATGTTGATGGAGTTCGTGTCCAGGTTCCAGATGGAACGAATGAAGTTACCACCGGTCTCGGATGACTGGGCAGTACAAGCTTTTATGCAGGGTTTGAATGAAAGGATCTCGATTGTATATCGACAGTTAAAGCAGAACTTGATCGAGTATCCAGTTGTGACTTGGTCAGATGTACATAACCATTATCAATCGAAAATCGGGGTCGAGGACGACCAGTTGGGAGCCCCCTCGGGTTCAGTTCATCGTAACAGATTCACAGCCAAGCCCCCAAGGGAAACAGACGGGGAAGCAAGATCAATAAAGGAACGGTATCATTCGTACGTCGATCGAAGAAACAACGGATCGGGTCGAAACACCCCTAAAAATTATCGGAGAAATGATCGAGGTCAAAGTTCTTGAAGGCTTATGAGTAAGAGCGGGTTCGATGAGCATACCAACTCTGTAGAGGCACCTCGACTGTCAGAGTACAACTTCAACGTAGATGCATCGGGAATTGTGTCAGCTACTGGAAGAATCAAAGACACCAAATGGCCCAAGCCTAAACAAACCGTTCCTTCTCAAAGGAACCCGAACTTGATATGGAAGTATCATGGCACACATGGTAATAGAACAGAAGATTGCAGGCAGCGAAGGGAAAAAGTGGCTCGATTGTTCAACGAGGGTCACCTTAGAGGATTTCTTAGTGATCGAGCCAAGAATCACTTCAGGGAAAGAGATGCAAGGAACAATGAACAAGAAGAACCACAACATGTAATCCACATGATCGTTGGCGGTGTTGATGTCCCACAAGGACCTATGTTCAAACGCACCAAGGTGTCGATCATAAGAGAAAAATGGACTCGGAGTTATGTGCCCGAGGACGCCTTATCATTCTACAATGAGGAAGCAAAGGGCATATCTCAGCCACACAATGATGCCCTGGTAATTTCTATCTTTTTAAATAAAATTCAAGTTAAACGGGTTCTAGTGGATCGAGGTAGTTTAGCAAATATAATAAGATCGAGGTTCATAGAGAAGATCGGCCTACAGGATCAGATTGTACCTACGTCCCGGGTCATAAATGGCTTCAACGTGGCAAGCAAAATAACAAAGGGAGAAATTATCTTGCTATTAAACGTAGCCGTGACCATACAAGATACTAAATTCCATGTCATCGAAGGTTGCATGAGGTATATTTCGCTCCTCAGGAGACCATGGATACATAACACGAGGGCAGTACCTTCAACTCTTCATCAGATGATGAAGTTCCCAATGAAGGATGGAGTGAAAACGGTTTATAGGGAGCAACATGCTGGAAAGGAGATGTTTGCAGTTGAGAAGGTGGTACCGATATGAGAGCCTTCGACCTCGGAGAAATCGGGCACCAAAGGAAAGCATGCGGCGAAATAGCAATCACCATCCCCAGCCTCGACGGAATCGAAGTAACATGTAATCGTTAACGAAGAAGAGGATTTCCTTACTCCTCGAACCTTCATCATTCCCGAAGAGTCCGATGCAATCAAGTCAACTATCAAAGAACTGGAGTAACTCATACTGATCGAATACATGCCCGAGAGAAAGGTATACCTGGGAACGGGATTAACCCCTGAACTCAGGAAAAAACTCATTCAATTTCTTATTCATAATATGAAATGCTTTGCTTGGTCTCATTTAGATATGACAGGTATTCCACCGGAAATAACCACATATCGGCTAAGCATTGACCCCAGGTTTAAATAGGTAAAGCAAAAAAGGAGGCCCCAGTCCGCGGTGAAACATGTGTTCATAAAGGACGAGGTAACCAAACTTCTTAAAATAAGGTCTATTCGGGAGGTAAAGCACCCCAAATGATTAGCCAATGTAGTTGTAGTTCCTAAGAAAAGAAACAAACTTAGAATGTGTGTAGACTATAAGGACTTGAACAAAGCATGTCCGAAAAATTCTTTCCCACTGCCCAACATCGATCATATGATCGACGCTACGGCCGGCGACGAGATGCTAACTTTTCTCGATGCCTACTCCGGGTACAATCCGATTCAAATAAACTCGGAGGACCAGGAAAAGACTTCATTTATTACTGAGTTCAGAATTTATTGTTACAATGTAATGCCCTTCGGGCTAAAAAATGCAGAAGCTAGTTAAAAAAATGTTCGAAGGACGAATAGGTAAAACAGTGGAAGTTTATATTGATGATATGTTGGTTAAGTCCCTACGCACAAAGGACCTTTTAGCTCATTTGCAAGAAACATTCAAAATCTTGAGGAAATACAACATGAAGCTTAACCCGGAGAAATGTGCCTTTGGAGTCATCTCGGGTAAGTTTCTTGGCTTCATGGTGTTGAATCGGGGTATCGAAATTAACCCCGATAAGATCAAGGCCATTGAGGATATCAATATCATGGATGGTATGAAGGCCGTGCAAAGGCCAATAGGGCGAATAGCTGCTTTGTGTCGATTCATTTCAAGGTCGTCAGATCGAAGTCACCGTTTCTTTTCCTTGATCAAAAAGAAAAAAGATTTTGCATGGACCACGGAATCCAACAAGCCTTGAAATAACTAAAGCAATAATTATCGAGCCCGCCTTTGCTTCACACCCCGAAGGTAGATGAATTTTTTTACCTATATTTGGTAGTGTCTGAAATAGCGCTAAGTAGAGAACAAGTTTGAGAAGAGCAAGGTACGCAGTTCCCTGTTTATACTCTAGGAGATGCTGAAACCAGATACCCTCACTTAGAAAAATTAGCACTTGCATTGATAAGTGCATCTAGAAAGCTAAAACCATATTTTCAATGTCATAACATATGTTTATTGACCAGTTACACCTTCAAAATGTTTTGCATAAGCCCGAGTTGTCGGGCCGACTAGCCAAATAGGTCGTCGAACTTACCGGGTACTATATCGAATATCAACCTCGTACCGTCACCAAGTCTCAAATATTAGCTGACTTCATGGCTAATTTTACGCTGACCTCGTACCTGAAGTGGAGAAAGAACTTATGATAAGTTCGGGTACATCATCGGGGGTACGGACCCTTTTCACGGACGATGCCTCAAATGTGAAAGGGTCTGGGCTTGGCATTTTCTTGAAGCCACCCACGGGTGATACCATTAGACAATCTATCAAAACTTCTAGATTGATTAACAATGAGGCCGAGTATGAGGCCATGATTTTAGGTCTCGAGCTAGATAAGAGCTTGGGAGCAAAAGTCATCGAAGCGAAGTGTGATTCTCTATTGGTGGTAAAGCAAGTAAACAAAAGTTTTGAAGTTCAAGAAGATAGAATGCAACGATACTTGGATAAGCTACAGGTAACTTTTCACCATTTGAAGGTGTGGACTTTGGATCATGTTCCTCGAGAGCAAACTAGCGAGGCCGATGTTCTTGCTAATCTGGGATCCTCGGTCGAAGAAGATGACATCATCCCAAGGACTGTCATCCAGTTATCGAGGTCTATAATTAAAGAGGGTCATGCCAAAATAAATTCAACAAGTTTGACATTGGACTGGAGGACTAAGTATATCGACTATTTGAAGAGTGGAAAACTCCCATCGGACCATAAAGAATCGAGGGCCCTACGAACCAAGGCTGCTAGGTTTGCATTAGATGAAGATGGAACATTGTACCGGAGAACATTCGATTGGCCATTGGCGGTATGTTTGGGGCCGGGGGACACCTATTATGTTCTACGAGAAATCCACAAGAGCACGTGTAGGAATCACTACGGCGCCGAGTCTTTGATTCGCAAAATTATCATAGCAGGGTATTATTGGGACAACATAAAAAAAGACACTAAGGAATTTGTCAAAAGAATATGATAAGTGCCAACGATTTTCACCGATGATCCATCAACCTGGAGAACGACTCCACTTGGTCCTATCTTCGTGGCCTTTCATGAAGTGGAGAATGGATATAATCGGTCCTCTACCAATGACCCAAGTAAAGCTAAGTTTATTTTGTTTATGGCTGATTATTTTTTTTAAATGGGTAGAGGCACAGGCCTTCGAAAAGGTCAGAGAAAAAGAGGTTATTGACTTCATCTAGGACCACGTCATATGTCGATTCGGATACCTGCCTAGATTATATGTGACAATGGAAAACAATTCATCGGCAGCAAGGTGACGGAGTTCCTCGAAGCACATAAAATAAAGAGGATTTTATCGACACCATACCAACCAACTGGAAATAGGCAGGTCGAGTCCACGAACAAGACTATAATCCAAAACCTAAAGAAGAGGTTAAACGATATGAAGGGAAAATGGAGAGAAGTTCTACCTGAGTTCCTTTGGGCATATCGAACAACATCGAAGTCTAGCATGGGGGCTACTCCGTTATCTTTTGTGTATGTCTCCAAGGCCCTTATCCCTGTCGAGGTCGGGGAACCCAGTGCCGGGTTTCGACATGTATCATAGGAGTCAAATCACGAGGCTATGAATATTAGCCTCGAGATATTAGACGAAAAATGAGAAGTAGCACTTTTTCGGATGGTCGTGCAGAAGCAAAGGATCGAAAGGTACTACAATAGAAGAACCAATCTTCGACACTTCAGAATCGGGAACTTAGTTCTACGGAAATTCACCCTCAATACCTGAGACCCGAATGAAAGGAAACTAGGCCCGAATTGGGAAGGACCGTATCGAGTCCTCGGAGTTATCGATAAAGGATCTTACAAACTTAGCACAATGGAAGGTGAACAGCTGCCAAACAATTGGAACATATCATTACTCAAACATTACTACTGCTAAGGTATGACTTTACCCTTTTGTCCATTTGAGTTTAAAACTAATTCAGTGCAGATTTTCGATCGAAGCTATCAAAGACACCCTTTTTACATGAAGGCCTTAGGTTTTAAAGCATGCATGCATTGCACTCTTTTTTCCTTAGACCGGATTTTGTCCCAAATGGGTTTTACCGGCAAGATTTTTAATAAGGTAACAACTATATGCTAGCTAAGGAGAACTCAACAATATTCAAGGCTTCTTTTCAATCAACCTTGAATACTGGGAGGCATCACCCACGGAGATCACATTTTCGAGGAAAATACTTCACGCCTAAGAGGGCCTCGATAGAAAAAATTTATAATGGGCCAAACGATCAGACGAACCGTGTCCATATAGAATAGACGAGCCCCGACGTCAAAACATGTACGCATGCATCAATTATTTCAAGAAGCATTCTGTTTATATCAAAAACACTTTGTGTCTCAAAGAACCCTACTATTATATGAGCTCTACACTTATAATCCTATGGGAAACGGCTCAAGAGCCAAAGCACGAATGCAACCCCGAGATACTCGGGGACTGTCATTGGCAGTCAGCACATCCGAGTCATCATAAGACCTCAAAGAGGTATCCCCTCGAAACAAAGGCTAAGGCTAATATACTTGGGGACTAACTTTTCGAACAAGTTTGAAAGGTTATCGGGAAACACGTCCAAGTGACATACCCAAAGGCTATGGCCATATTAAAGACTACAGTCATATAAAAAGGCTACAGCCAAAATAATGCAGCTCGGAGATGTCCGACTTCCGCCATAAATTAAAGTCCTTCAAACACTTTGAAAAACCTAGCTAAATCAGGCTATCCTTGATAAAAGCAAAATATGAAGGGCTTCGATAAATTCAACCCTCGAATAATTTAAAGGCTTCAATAACATCAGCTTTCAAAAAAATCTCAAGAGGTATTCGATTATGTTGACACAAACAAATTACTGATAAGGTTCTGATTCTTGAACCTTCAAAAAAACCCAATGCGTACGAAAAACACATGATAAGGCATACAAAAAAATTTACAAAGTCTTTTAGCCGAAAAGAGGGAAAAACATGGCCACTTTAGAGGCCGAATCAGCCCAACCTAAAGAGCATAAGGGCCGATATATAAGAGCCTAAGGGCCGATATATAAGAGCTTGAGATCCAACTTAAAAGAGCTTAAGGGCCAAAACATATAGAGTTCGAGATCTCGTTCTAACTCAACTCGGACTCAAGAGTCCCATTGTTCCGAGCTCGCATCAAATTGATTTAATCTTAGATCGAGGATTACCTAAGACCTTAATAGGCATTATGTTGATCAATAAAAAACCTAAGGGTTTATTGTGTTCTGAGTCCAAACCAATACTCAGATTGATCATTCGAGTTGTACAATGAATTTTCCATAAATGTAGACAAAATGAGATTCAACACAAGCCAAAGTTGAAACAATGAGGTCCTTTGTATTTCAAAAGGATATTTACAATACCCAAAAGGGTTCCTTGCACAAAAATACTAAGGAAAAATAAAGAAACTAAAACTACTTCGGCAGTGGCATCTTCGGAAGCCATATTTTTGGAAGACCCCTCCTCGGGGAATTCATCTTTGTCTCCTCCGCTCTCGGAGCCACTGGCGGAATCATCCTCATCAGAAAGCAAAGTGGCAGCATGTTCTTCCAAAGTCTATGCCCTTTCAATATCAGTTGAGAGATCCAAGTCGCGAGCATGCACCTCCTCGAGGATTTCCCTCCGGGATTGTCGCATGGCGTGGTCAAGTGCACATGATAACTTAACTTCGGCCACTACATAGATATGCTTCACCCAGGCGTTATCTGCTTCAGCGTTAGCTCGGTATAAAGTTATAAATACCTCAACGTCATATTTGGCCTTGTCAAGCTTAACAAGGGATTTACCTTTAAGCTCCTCAATTTTGTGATCTCGAGCTAGGCTCTACTCTGTCACACTTTGAAGCTTGCGTTCGAGTGAAGCCAGTTACTCTGGAAAAGTATCTTTCTCGGAGTCAAGACTGTTCATGCATGTTTTCACGTCAGGGTCTCGGCCTCCTTCATCTTGAGCTCCTCTAGAAACTGTTTCACCAGCTCGCCCTTTTGTTGAAACTACAAAGTAAAAGTTTTAGTAGACCGCTCGGTAAAATCCGTAACAAAACTTCAAAGGATATATTACCTTTTCAGTAAGCTTGGTTCGTTCTTGACAAGACTTTGCCTATTCGGCTAGAAAATCGTTGATCTCCTCCTCTTTCTTGACATGGAGGGTTTTAAGAACGTCCCTCTTTTCTGAGATTTTCTTAAGCTCGGCCTCACATCAAACAAGCTCAATCGATACTTGGAGAATTATTTTATGGAGCACATCGGCCTTCACAAAAAAAGGATAGGTTAGACTCAAAACAACAAGGATAAAACGCATGCGTAATTTTAAAGTATAGAAACTTACTTGTTTGAAGAGTTGAACGGGCCTCATTGAAAATAAAAGAAGCATCTGGGTCGGGGGCATCTTTGATCCCTAAAAGGTATTCTCGAAAGATATTATGCCTTTCGTGGCTCGTCCCCACATCAGGATTTCTCATGTTCCGAGCATCTCGGAATTGCCCCTCGGAGAACTTAGGACCAGGCGGCAACTCATCCACATTGATTAGCCAAAGTGATCCACTTATATTTGAAGGGACTAGGGACCGTGCCCCTCAGTCTCACCCTCCAAATGACCTCCAAGAAGAGGTGCCCTTTTGTTGCTCGATGGCTTGGGGACTTTTCTCGAACTCCCCTCAGAGATTTCTTCAGTTCTAGAATAAACTGCATCATTCCATCGGTTCGCAAGACTTAGAAGCGTCGGTGCTTCCTCTTTTACGAACTACCAACAAGCAGTCGTCATCTTCTTATTTTTCATGGTCCCGAAGGTGTTGGGACGTTTCTGGAGATAAGGCCATAGTATTTGCCTTAGGATTTTGAGTCG
Organism: Nicotiana glauca; assembly: GCA_026770625.1. Taxonomy (NCBI): domain Eukaryota; kingdom Viridiplantae; phylum Streptophyta; class Magnoliopsida; order Solanales; family Solanaceae; genus Nicotiana; species Nicotiana glauca. Next base: position 88,562 of record MU721479.1, on the reverse strand, counting down.
TGCTTTTCTTGGGCTTCGGGGGATTTGCAGGTGACCCCATCTTTCTTTTCTTTTATCTGGAAGGCTTTGGGATATCTTCTTCACCAGGGGGGAGTCCGTATAGCAATGGCATCTCCGAGGCCTGCATAAAGACGAAGTAAGTATTTTACTAAGAAACACAAGTAAACAAACAAGAAAACTCACCCTAGTTTTTAGCCTCCCATCAACCCTTGGCCAGGTCACGCCAGTAACGCTCTGCGTATGAGGAAGTGGAAGCTAGTTTTCGTACCAAACCTTCGAGGTCAGGGACTAGGGCTGCTTATCGGACAGATTGGGCTGTTATTTACTCTTAACGGTTTGGCTTATCGGTTATCAGCTTTTAAATGTATTAATCCTCTAGCCACCCGATAAGATATCGGGCGGATTGGTATCGGTTTAGCTCTTATCGGGTGGTTTATCAGCATAATTCAATCTATATTGCATGTATTAGTTGTTTGCTGACCACCTAGCATACAAATTTAGAATAGGATTATTCTGAATTTGTTAGCTACATCATTACCAGCTAGCATGAAGATGTTAACATTTATGTCCACTGCCATACATTTTAGAAGTTAAAAAGATTGTGTGAAAACCAATAAACAATAAATGCAAATTAATCCAGTAGGATTATTCAAGGAGATTACCATAGCCAAACCTCGATAACAGTCTTCATTCATAAAAAAGTTATCCACTATATCATATTCTTCTTTAGGACATACATATGTCTATTAACGCCTATTTACAATTTTAAAAAGCAAAAATATGAGCTTGCTCTTCATACTAGAGCTTTTGATATATATATATGTCACACCTCCTTTTTCCGAAGCTTTTTCGGCTTTTACTACACCCCGGGAAGGGATATAATAAAGAAAGGAGTTTTTTTAATTTAAGGACAATCGAAACGGGATTCGTTTTATTTAAGATTCAGAGTTGCCACTTGGGAGATTTATGGTGTCCCAAGTCACCAGTTTGAATCCCGAATCGAGGAAAGGTTTTACTCTATTTAACAGTCGCGAACCAGAAATCCGGGTAAGGAATTTTGTTAACCCGGGAGAAGGTGTTAGGCATTCCCGAGTTCCGTGGTTCTAGCACGGTCGCTCAACTGTTATATTTGGCTAAAATTTGATGTTTATACATGTTACCCTATTTGTGCAATTTCAAAATTAATTACCGCTTTTTATCAAAAAAAAAATTTTAAAGAAAATGAACGTCGTTTAAGAACGTGTTTTTGGATCACGTCACATAAAATGCACCCGAATCCTCGACACACTCCTATTCAACGTTTTTGGATTTAGATTTGGGTTGCATGAAATGCACACCCGTATTTAGAAAGGTAAAATTGTTAAAATCGCGCCTAAAGCGACTAACGTATTATTATATTTTGGGGAGGCCGTGAAATTTGCTAAACGGACCGTCCCGAACACTAAGTATTTTTAAATTGAGTAATTAATGAGGGCCCCGCAATTGTGTATTTGATTTGGCAAGGCTCATCTCATTTTCATTTATTAAAGGCCAAACTAAAGTAGCTAAATTTTCTATTTTTTGTTTTGTCTCTAAAGAGTCAATTAATTCATAATTATAAATTCAAACCTCGAATTCAAGTCCGAATTCAAACAAATGGGTAAAACCTTTTAGCTTGAACCCGCTACTTAATTCAAGACCCAATTTCATATTTATAGATTAATTTCTCATATGTAAGCTTAATACAATTCTTAATGGTATTCGATTTAAGGGAAATCCTCAAAGTCTTGGCTCATGTGTACTGATTACCAACAAACTAGGCCATAAGTGTAAACATGATGTATGAACAATGAATCATAGACAAAATGAAAATGCATTTTAAGAGTTGGACCATTCATTAATATTTCAAGGCCCATACACAAATTGATGTGCAGTTAATGGGCTTGACTCATTTGAGCACTTGACGGGGCCATTACAGTATTGTTATCAATTTGCAAATTCAACTGACGCTGTTATTTCCTCTACTTATTATTATTCTATTAAAAAATTTCAAATTTCATTGAAATGGTACTCCTACGCCTACACCTGATTCTGAGAAATACAATAGACTATTTCAGCAAGGTCTTATTATAACCAAACGTATACTGTTATGTAATAATTAACTGAGGTGATTAACTGTTGTCAAATACTATTTATTGCTTAATTCATACAATAGGAACCTTTATTCCACAATAATCCAAACGCCTACCAGTTTAAACAATGGAAACTTGAGTAAAACATTATTTCTAGTCATTTAGCTTCAACTTCTTTTGCATCCAAGGTTATATTACACCACTGGGAATTAAAACGTAATTTGAACAAATTAACAAATAATTTCTGGTATTATCGATTCACTGATGCTTGCGAAATAGGAAAAAAAACAAAATTCAAAATCATATAAAAGTCCTAATTATACAGTCCACAATCTATTATTACAATTGAGATAAGTTCAAATGAGTCAATTAACAATCGATATTAAGTCTCAATGAACTAAATGAACAGTAGTATAGAATTCAAACATATATGTATTTCATAAACTTCAAATGATCCTTTCACATGAATACAACTTCAAGCTGAAGCGGAATAATACCTAGAATTAGAAATAAAGGAGAGAAACGAGGTCAGCAAAGATCAGACAACTAGCCAAATTGATCCAGCAGTAACAGCAATCACAAAACAGCTCGGATAAGCTCGAATGAGCTTGCAATTGAACCAATATTTTGGAGAAAAACAGTCATGCAATCATACTGACTCAAATAGCATCAGTCAAGCTTAAAATCGAACCAAAATCAACACATTGAGCTTCTGAAATTTCAGGAGACTTGAACAATACAAACTCAACCCTTAAAAATCAGAATGAATTGAATTTCAATAGAACAGTAAATGTTTTGGGTTTTCTCTTGATTTTTGTAATATTTTTGGATTTTTTGGAAGGAATTTAGATCTAGAAGAAGAAATTAGGATCTGAAAATTTAATTTCAGATCTGGAATTGAGCAGATATTTTGGGAGAATTTTTTGGGGTCCAAAAAACTTGTTGTTCAAGGCATAGTGATGCCTTTTATAGGCACCATTGAGGGGCAGAATGTTCTGAACATTTTATTCATTTTCCCTCCCATTTAATTTCAGATATTGCATATTAACCTTCAATTTCTAACTTGTTCCTCAAGTTAATACCCTAAGTTTATTGAATTCTACACTAAAGTCCTATCCTAGAATGTTCTATACTCCTTACAATTCCTGAACTACCCTCACTTCCTTTTAGAAATTACTAAATCTAATTAAACTACCCTTTTATATGCCTAAAATGCTCTTGATTACTCTCTGAAATTACTGACCCTATCAAACAAACTATTCTAAGTAAAATTTAATTGTGGTTAGCCAAAAAATGACATATTCAGCTATATCCAATCAACCAAACCTTTACTACTAAAATTGAATTAAAGAACAATTAAACCTACTAATCAAGCTAACAGAATACTAATTTAATCCAATTAAAAATCTAACAATATTCAGAACAGAATTCACAAACACATTTAAACTAAAGTCTAGAATTACTAAACCAAAACTAAAGAAGGAAACAAAATCACCTACAAATATTTACAGAAATCAATTATTGCCGAAGTCAGAACTAAACTTGAAATTAAAACGAGTAAAACCTAATCGAATCGAATTATACTAACTAAATAGAACTAAACACTGAAACGAATCAAAATACTCTAAACCTAGAATTGTAACAGAATCAAGAACGATTAGAAACAGATAACAATTAAACAACTAATACACAAACCCACTAATAAGAAACGAGATTAAAAAAATGAAAGAACAAAACAGAGAAGAAAAACTTACGGCTAAAAATCTTCACTCGACCAATTCATCGAACTTGATTTTTAATTGACGTTATATGTTTGTGAAACATATGGCGTCAATTAGAAATCAACTCGACGCCTTAAAATTCCCCAGAACAAGTTTGAACCCTGAGCCCTAGATCCGCAATTTGTCCCGTTCCTTTAAGATTCGAAGTTTTTTGGCTTGTGTTTCAGGTTGAGGGAGTCGAAGAGACTATAGGGTCCAATTTTGAGTGTATTCGGCCAACATAGCATTTTGGATAGATCTTCAAATCGATATTCGAAGCAGTTGATGATGATTCAAGGGAAACGGAATGTAGATTGGGCATGAGGAGGATGAGAGGAGCTTGGGGTGTTCATGGGGTGGGGTTTGGCCACCGGCGGCTAAGGATTTTGGGGCGGCGGCTATTTAGGGTTCTTGAGCTTTAGGGCGATGGGGATTCTGAGGGGGGGGAAGGGATTTAGGGCAGTTATATATTAAAGAACCTAGGATGTTCACGCCCGTTAGATCAAAAATCAAAGGCTGAGATTAAACGCATAAACGACGTCGTTTGGGCTCCTTCCGAAGTGGACCGAATTTGGAAAATTGGGTTGGGTCTGAGGCGGTTCTAAGGGGTTTGGGATGGGAAAATTAATTCAAAGAGGGCCCAAATGAGTAGTCCTTTTTTGTGGTTTAACTTCATTTTTTTTCTTCTTTTCTCATTTTTATTCATTTTCATTTTTTGTATTTTGTATATTTTTACTTTGTATTTTCTGATTTTTGTAAAAATTAAAACAAAACCTAATTAACTTCTAAAAAATTTTTAAAGATCAATTATCAATTAAAAATGCAACAATTATCAATTAAGATGGCCTAAGACTATTTTTTGTGATTTTTTTTAAATTGTTCTAAGAATGAATTAATACCTACTTAATGCTAAAATGAAAAATTAAAATCCTAAATACAAATGCATATTTTGTATTTTTGTATGACAACATGCACAAATAACATGCAAACAATTAACACAAAATTCACAAAAATTTGTAAAATAAGAAAAAATCTTTTGTTTGAATTTTATGGGAATAATTCATATATAGGGCAAAAATCACGTGCTCACATATATATATTCTTAACGGGTTAACGGATTATCCATTAAGAAAATTGAATAATCTTCCCAAACCGATAAGTTGTTAATGAAAAAATTTGAATTCGTTAAACCGTTAACCCGATACCAATAAACTATTAAGCTTCGGTTTCGGTTCGATTTTTTATTTCGGTTTTGTTTTGAACACCCCTATCAGGGACCGCACCAGGAAACCAAGCAATAATTACACCATCAAAAAGAGGTTAGATCGAGAAAGAATGAAATCGAGGAAGAAAAAGGGAAGCAAGGTGTAAAGTTACTTACGTTTCATGTTCCATTCCTCGGGGAATGGCATCCTCTCATCAGGAATCAAGTCAGAGGTCCTGACTCGGACAAACCAGCTCTTCCATCCTCGGTCTTTATCCGCATCAATGTTGGAGAAGAGAGATTTCGAAGATCGGCGTTGTAGCTTTATCAGGCCACCTCGATACAGGTAAGGGTTGTACATCCTGATCAGATGGTCAAGGGTAAAAGTCATCCCCTCGACTTGGCTCGAGAAGTATATGATCAAATTGACAATTTATTAGAATGAAGGGTAGACATGGCCGAATGACACTTGGTATCATTGGAAAAAATCAAGGATAACGGGATCTATAGGACCTAGAGCTGGATCTACGGAACCCAGCATTAATGGGTAGATATACACGCTTAAGTACCCCGCTTTATGGGTAGTGATGTCCTCATCTGTGGAAGGAATCACCACATCTTTGTTATCCCAGTTGCAGTCTTTTTTTACCTGCTCAAGCTCATATTTGGTTATCAAACAGTTGTATTGAGACATGGTCTCACAACGCCCTGGTATCGATATAGGTTTTTCGATTTTAAAATCGGATGTTATTTCACATGGCGGGGGAATACATTCCTCGATACGAGGTGGCACCACCATTTTACTTCTGGCCGACCACGATGATGAAGAGGCTTTTTCTTTTTAGGGAACGGATTTAGATTTTTTAACCATTATGGTGCAAAAGTTCAAGAAAAGATAAAAGGTTGATGATGAAGTAAGGGAAAATTGAGGAGAAGGGAGAACTTAGAGAAGTGGAAGGAGCTAAGGAGATTTTGAAAATAATTTAAGAAGTAAAGTTTGCAAAATTGAGGAGTTGGCCTACTTATAGAAGTCACTTAAGCGTATTGGGGAAGCCGAGTAGCCGACTGTCATCCCCCTCCAATTAATGACTTTGGGAACTGCACGAAAGCGACCTTTCAGTTACTTCAGCCGCTGAGATCACGAGATTGACATCAGAATCGAGGCGTTGGAGCATCGAAGTTCAAATCGTTTCTTATCATCCTACTCTAAGAAATGCGGAGACTATCTGTATACGGTCGAAATCATATGCCTCCGAACTATAGGCTCGGCGGGTCATCTTAGGGGTGTGCATTCGATTTATCGGTTCGATTTTGACACTTATCGATAATTACTTATCGATTATCGATTTGTACATATGCTTATCATTATCGTTTCAATAAGGTTTCGATTTTTTCGATTTTGATTTATCTATTTTGGGGGCTTATCGATTCGGTTATCAATTACACCAATAAGAAAATTTGCGGAATTTCACAGAAAGTATATCGCTATAAACGTGTCTAACTAATATGGACAAAAGGAAGCTAAAATAAGACGAACACCATTTATAATATAAAAATTGTGTCAACAAGCACATGCAACAAAATTAAAGTAAGGGATCAAATGTATGCCACCAACACTCCAACGGTATAAAAAACAAAACAAAACAAAACACATCATCACGGCTAATTCTGTTTTCCATTAATTTGAACTTCATTTCCTTGATCTTTAAATATGATCATTCCTTAAATGTGGTAGAGGAAATAATAGGGTAAAGGAAAGGTATAGATTAGTGAAAATAATATTATATATCCGCTTTCAAAATAGTAGCGAAATATATATACATTCTATATGTTATATTAATTTACACAAATAGGTAATTACTCATTTAACAAGCGTCTACAGTCTAGGGGTGTGCATTCGATTTATCGATTTGATTTTGACCCTTATCGATAATTAATTATCGATTATCAATTTGTACATATGCTTATCGTTATCTTTTCAATAGGGTTTCAATTTTTTCGATTTCGATTTCGATAACAAATAATCGATTCGATTTATCGATAAACCGATTTGAATGCACACCCATAGGTCATCTTGAGCCTGAGTTCAGGCAAGGTCAAGTTCGAGCTCGAGGGACTAGATCCGAGCTTGAGGATAGAGTGCAATGCCTAAATATTGAAGCATGATGTACACCGAGACCGAGTATGCTCGACCCCGAAATTGTACCGTTATAGATTTCTAACAGAATAAGCTAGATTCTTGCCACGTCCCCAAGATCATGGCGTAAATTTTGGAATAGGATTGTATGATTCCATACTAGGCAGTTAAACAGTTGTATCAAGAATATTCCTTACTATAAATTGAAATATACCTTATTTAGGGTTCCCCTATTATATAAAAAGGACCCCAATCATTTGTAAGATCATCTCGTCATTGGCAAGAATATATTATCCTACTTTTATTCTCTTACTATCATAATTGTCCTTTATATTTATTGTTCTTACTTTATCGATTTTAGTTCATCTCGAGGTCACTAAGCTCGAGATCACCACTGCTGAGTAACATTGGTTTGATTCACTTATTTCTTTCATTTCTACTTCATATTTCTTGAATATTAATTGGTATTGAACTTAATCACATATCTTTAAAACCACAAAAAAATTTAATTATTACTCATATTTTTTAGGTAAACAGAGTGGTAACCCTCAACTTCGACCGCCGAGGACTACCTACAAGCAGACAATACCAACTAAGGTCGATAAAGCAGTACACTGAAATCATCAAAAGATAATATCTAACTCACCTGAAAGGTAAACACATTCAAACATATATATAACTATACAGGGCGACGAGGCTGCCATGAACTTCTACAACCATCAATACCAAATATACACAGAGACGAAAAGGACACAATACTGACATATAAATCATACATGACTCATCTACAAGTCTCTAGAGATAACGAAACTGTATCATATTTGAAATAGGTATCAACCTACCTATCAAGTCTGTATACACAAAATGGGATCCAAGTATAGACCCGGTAACTTTGGGGGAGGGGATCTTACCAGTCAAACTGATGTCGGGCTCAGTCTATTAGGAAGGTCTATTTGGCTTTCTATTAGAACCTGCATGCACGAAATGCAGTGCCCCCGACGAAAGAGATGTCATTATGAAATAGTATACCAAGTATGGAAGGCAATGGAATAACTTAAAACTGAAACTGAACTGAAGTACATAGTAATCTAGAAGCCAAAGAATGCTCTGCGACATACTCACCTGTTCCAACTCAACATAATGTAATATAGTGATATCATAGCTAGCCAGCCACATATAGGGATCAGTGTATCACTCACCGACAAAGTGTCCAGGAAACAGTAAACTCTCACTAACCGTGAGGCTAGGAAAATATTAACTATCACTCGCCAAGTGACCAGGAAAAAATAAACTCTCACTGACCAAGTGGCCAGACAATAATATCTCTCGCTGACTAAGTTTCCAGGAAACAGAAAACATATGTATACAATTATGCATATCACGTATTAAGTAGAATGTACGGAGGGATGTATGTAACTCTCTACCTTTGTATAATATCATGGAATTATAACATAAAGCGGATGGGAAACCTCTCAACAAGATATGATGGAAGCATACAAAAATATGCAACACCCATTAAGAGACGAGCTCTACAATATGCATTTCTCGTATAAGATTCATCCAACTCTTACATACTACGGATTCATGCCAAAGAAATATAAGGGATAGCCATTACATACCTTATCACAATATGTCTAATAACCACATTGAACTCGTATCGACACACCTTAATCTACATCAAATATAAGAATGTGTAAGGTCTCGTAAAAGCCAAGGATTTAAGTGTTCATGGTGCCAAGGTAAGCTAATGTGCCACAGTACGAATTTTTGGATTGTGCAATGCATCATAGAGTTGGTAGAAATATTTGCAGAAAATGATGGTTCTATGGTCCATTATGCTATTGCAGATATGTTCCGCTGACCGCGGAATCATTGTAAAATGAGTCAAAAGAAACTCCAATTTAAAGAACATTTTGTGTCCATTTTGTTGACCACGGATATGTTCTGCTACCGCAAAATGTATAGCGGATCTGTTCCACTGACCGCGGATCCATCACGGATCTGACAAGACCCAACCCGAATTTTGAAGACCATTTTGTGTCCATTCCGCTGACCGTGGACTTGTTCTTCTGCCACATAATTGCATCAGAAAACTGATATCGGGGGGTTATTTTTTGAAATTTCCTAATTTGACTCTATTTTGATATACGTATTAGGCGGTCATTTTAGAAGGTATAACATGAGGTTTTTGAGAGAGGAGAGCAATTTAGAAAAAGAGGAAGAATCTTTATCAATTCTACTCTTCAATTCTTGCTCAAATCTTGGGATTCAATAGGAAAACTCATAAAGTCTTCAATTGGGTAAATATTCTCCCTTAAGCTTTTATGCAAAAAAAAATATTATGGGTTGTTATTGTTTTGGTATTTATGGGACGGAGATTAGAAGCCATATGCCGTTAATATCGAATTTGTGGTATACGTGAAGAATGGAATGTGTGATTATTCAGATCAATTTACGGTATGGCTGCAGATGTAGGGGAAACTTCTGACTGTTGATAGAATTGCCTCCTGGGGTATAAATGTTGATCATGTCTGCAATCTATGCAATAGTCACAATGAAACGAGAAACCATCTCTTCATGGAATGTCCTTATTCTACCAAAGTTTGGGAAGGTGTGCTAAAATGGATGAAGGTTCCTAGTTTTAGGACAACACAATGGAACAACTGGAGAAATGGATCATTCAAAGAGCAAAGGGTAAATCACAGAGAGCTCAGGTATTCAAGATGGTATATACAGAATGGCTGCATACAATATGGATTGAAAGGAATAAACGCAGATTTGAAATGAGGTCAAGGAGTTCAAATCAACTGGTAAGGGAAGTTGCATGTGTGTGTAATGTTCGAGTATCTACTAGAATTAAAAAAATGGTCCAGTAGCTTAGTATTTAGTTAGTTCTAGTAGTGAGTATTTTCTTTGTAGCTTAATTAGATAGCAGATTGTGACGTAGTCTTGTTATGGTTACTTAATTATAAACATTCTGGTGATTAATAAAAAATTTAATTACCTTATATATATATATATATATATATATATATATATATATATATATATATATATGTGTGTGTATGTGTGTGTGTGTGTGTGTGTATGTGTGTGTGTGTGTGTTTCTTCAATAATTTCTGATCCCTAGTGGACCTCTCAGTAGGATTTGAACCCAGATGAAGTTCTAACCATCTATCTGAGAAAAAAGAACGAACAGATCTTGTAGGATTCCCAAAAAATTCTTCGATTTCTTCCGAAAACAGATGATTAATCATCTACTTCTCACGTTCCATGAATAGTTGGGACATTGAGGAATATCAAAAAGGTATTTCGGAAATCGGCCTGATTCTATCTCTTTTCGTTCCGTTTGAAGAAAGGAAGTATCCCAAAGAATCGATCTTTCTTTTCGTTGTTCAATCAATGTGTGGTATTCCGAATCCTCGTTACTAATAGAATCCAAATGATCTCTTGATTGATCAGAAGAACCTTTCAGTTGGCTAGAATTTGTTACTTGAACGAATATATATATTGAATATTAAAATTTAGGATCTTAAATCAATACTATACACTTAGGAAACCAAGTTCAAACTTGCACTTGTCGTTGCATAATAAATTGATAATACTTCAAATTAATCTAACAAACTAAAATATTGAGCATAATACGTCTGATAATTTTAAAACAACACAAATTGTCTCAAATCAACATAAAATCTTAAATATGAATGTCTGGAGAACGCTTGTGACAACTCTTTATATGCCTCCTTAAACATTCTATGTCCTCCAACTTTGGACGGTAAGTGAAGACTCGATCACAGTTCTTGCACTTTACTATGTAAACTTCTTCATTTTCTTCTACCACATTAAAGTGTTCCCAAACATATGAGCGCATATTAGAATCACCGGGCATGATTTAACTTGAATTGAGAGAGAATGATGATTTTGTGAGAAAAATAAAAGAATAAGTGGGTATTTATAGTTGAAAATAGGGAAAAAATATAATTATAAAAAATTTGGGGTTAAAACAAAGTTGGGGGGATTAAATGATTATTTTATTTTTTAAATGCCATAACGGCTAGAAATGGCCATATTTGGCAGAAATATTTTTAAAATAAAAATAGTCGTTAAGCCTATTTAGGCCTGTTTAGGACGGGTCGAACCGGACCACTTCCCAATCGGTCCCAGTCCCCGTCCCGCGGGCCAAAATCATGGGACCGGCCCACTCCCAAGCCCACCCCCACCCGATCCCAATCCTTTCTGGTTAGGCCCGTTTAGTCCCACCGCGCATTTGGGCTCGCGGGCCTGAGCCGGGACTAACCGGCCCACGTGCCACCTTTATGTACAGATTAAGGAGATGAAGGATGGACAAAGAATACGTGGCGAGCTATGAGCTGAGCATAGGTATGTAATATTTTCTTTCTCTTGACCTAATAAAACATAGTACTAATTTTGTGTTTTTTAGATGCTTAACTTCTTATAACATATTCTTTTGAACTTTTACGCTTGTTAGATTTCAAGTATTTTATACTGTGTGTTTATTATTGTCCTAAACAAATATGGAAAAGAATCAGAACTATTAAAAGACGTTAAGATATTCACATCAAGTCATGATGTTCAATCTATGCCGAAAAGGAGATAAATAGGACGAAACGTTAGAGAAAAAATGACAAAGATAAGGCAAAATACCTTAAACCACCCCTAAACTTGACTCAGATTATTAGTATCTTCCACGAATTATGTCTGATTTTAATTATCTCCTCAACTTGGCCTTTTGAGAGTCATTACCCCCCTAGACGCTGATGTGACAAAAAAATGTGGGTGCATCTCGCCTGCCACATGAATTTTTCTGTCTATGTGGCATTTTTTTTGAAAAATAAAATATATTTTTTTACCTTTTTAAGAATATTACTTTTCTAGGTAATTTTTTTCGAATAAAATTTATAATAAAACTTGAATATAACTACATTCTTTAGGCTAAATATTTTATTTGGCCAAAATAATAAAGTTTTAGTTAATCTTTTTTTGAATTTGACCTGAAAATAAAGATTTATACAATTGAAATAAATAGTCAAGGCATCTAAAAAGTTATAAAAATACATAGTTAAAATAAATAGTCAAGGCATCTAAAAAGTTATAAAAAAATACATAGTTGAAATAAATAGTCATTGCATCAAAATAAGAAATTAAAATAGTGTACAATTGCACTTGTAATTTCTTGCAATTGTACTCTCTTTTTATTTCTTCTTTTGATGCCATGACTATTTATTTCAACTGTGTATTTTTACTTTTTTAAGTAAAATAAAAAATAAAATAAAAAGCACCGTAATTTAGAGCTATATAAAAATTAGAGCCAAAATAGTTAATTTTAAACTATGTATTTTTATAAATTTTTAAATTCCTTGACTATTTATTTCAATTATATAAATCTTTATTTCCAAATTACATTCAAAAAAAGATTAACTAAAGCTTTATTATTTTTGACTAAATAAAAATATTTAGCCTAAATAACGTAATTCTATCCAAATTTTATTATAAATTATATTCGAAAAAATTATCTAAAAGTAATATTTTTAAAAAGATAAAAAAAAATTATTTTTCAAAAATATGCCACATAGGCAGAAAAAATCCACGTGGCAGTTCACTGCACCCACGCTTTTTGTCAAGTCAGCGTTGGGGGGATCATGGCTCTCAAAAGGCCAAGTTAAGAGGATAATTAAGACCGGACATAGTTCGGGAAGGATATTTATAATAGAACCAAGTTTAGGGATAGTTTAAGGTATTTTGCCCAAAGATAACGACAATGAACAAAAAGTACAGTGCTTAATCAAACTCCACCATAGTGTGAAAAAATTTGACGTGTTAAAGTTCAAACACCAATGATTGTTTAAGAGTTCACACAGAGAATTTCGAACTACCCAACACAATATGCTAGATTTTCAGATTAGAGTAACCCTTCTCCTCGATCTATTCGGAGGCAGGGCATATATTCTTTTGGACTTGGATAGCATAGCTCAAACTCTTATCAACTACCTCAAAAGTTGAACCTTACAAAAAGGGCAAAACAGCAAAAATGGCGTAAGGACAAATCCTAACAAATAGTTAAAATAAAATACACATTCTCTCTCTATCTAATCTATCTCTCGTACGAATAACTTTAAACAGGGAATTTATCTAAGATCAACGGCAAATCTTTACATCCTTGGTTTTCCACCTAATTATGTGTAAACACCAACAGCTGCCATTACTGTGGCAATAAGCAGACACCATTGGAGAAAAATGTCTGCTTGCCTGACCTCCAAAAAATATCGGCACCCGCTTTACAAATGCAAATAAACATATTCAACTGCATGAAACAGTAGAAAGCTGTCAGCTAAGTTGTAATGCTTAAGACTGTTCCATGGTAGAGGAGACCCCATCAGACGGTGTTACTCTCCCCTCCAAGGTATGGAAATATCTTGCAAAAGATTTTGAAAAATTTAGAGGGATTTTTGAATAAATATTTCAACACTTTCATGAAAAAAAACTCCACCTTGGGCTGGTTAGGATTTTGAAGAACGGTACCAGATGATCAAGAAAGATTTAAGGCATCTTTACCATCTTAGCTCATTTGTATCTTGAAGCTGCTAACTCGAAGAGCTAACCATCTCAATTCTCAAATTATGACACGATAAAAGCAACCATAGAAGCTCCCTGACCAAACAAGCAGAATATCATTTTAATTATATAAAACCAAAATCTCCAGCGTAGATAGATGTTATCACTTGAGATACCGAAGGTAACAAAAGTAAACACACTGCAAGGTCTTAGATATTTAAAGAGTCAGCCCAAGAAAGAAAAGAATGGGCACACAAACACAAGAGAGAGAGAGCGCACTTACAAATTCGCTGTAGGAAGGGTATGTCAACCCACAAATCTTGTACACAGTCACCACCATTGGCATAAGTGACAGACAACGAAATTAAGAGCTATCCAAAGGAAAAATTTTATTTACTGCTCTACGAAGGCATCACTACTTTGGACGATATGATCAAAAGGGAGATTGACACAATGGACAAGTTGACTTGTGAGAAGTGGAGAACCATTTGTAGAGGCAGGCTGAATGGAACTTGTGTTTGCAGGTTTTGCAAGCTAGCCGTGGGAGGCTATGGTTTGAAGTGTGGAGGACACTGTAACATATAGGGCACTCCTCAACACCTTCAAACTCCTTATCAAAATTGGTCTTCCAAGTGCGAATTGCTTCAGCTAAAGCACCATTCTGCATTGTAAGAAAAATAATACTTCAGCCCAACCCCCCAAGAACTCATTGAAAGTTATTTAAATGCTGAACAGGTCATTGAAGAAACATAACAGCCACTAAACAGTTAATTAACAACAAAGATGGTAAAATAACAATACCTGAAAATCAGGACATTGTATACCTTAGTACCATTCAAACTGAAGACTGACATTATAAATTGAAAAAGTATGCCTCAGAAGGAAACACATGCATGATCAAAGAGTAGATTAAATGTAACAGCTACGTATATCAAGGCGATAAATTTGAATATAGCAGATGAGAGATTGACGGATAACAATAGTGGGCAGACACAGGAAATAATCGGGATGGAATGGGAGAATGATGCACAGATCAGAAGTAAGTCAGTGGAGACACCTGATTACGAAGAAATGACATCATTGACATTAACCACTTTCTCTGTTTAACCTCACTAATGCCAAGGCTCTTGGTACAATCTACATCCACAGACCTCAGTGGGTAAGATGCCGGAAGATGAATTACTAGGTCCATTCCTGTTTCGTCTTTCGTGTAAGTGGCCACCACTTCATTAGCAGATTTGCTTACGATGACCGAGAAATTCTCATCAGAAAAGTTGGCTTTTTTTATCTGCATTTTAATGAAGGTTAGTGAGGAATTTTATGTCACAAAGAGCAAAAGACTGACTGAGATTACAAATAAAGCTTATGCTGCAAAATTTAAGCGTATAAATAAAAGCAAGTATAGGTACTTAATGTTCATCCGGATTAGATTATCTTAACATTTAAGCAGCCAGTCAATCTTCCACCTGGTTAGCCAGCGTCAGGGAACTAAAAAGAAATGCTATGACCCTAGCACTTCAAATGAAATGATTCATATTCAGGAAAGCCCCAGGAATTTCCTTTATTCTAATAACTCAAAATTTCATTCTTGCTCTAGAGACTACTCACAATAATCTTAAATCTTCTCGTCAATTTCATCACTAGAGCCCAGATGGGTACAATGGACAATTTCATTTCTTGAAAAGTTTATATCATCCACGAAAATGAAAAGCAAAATTTCAGTGTGATGAATTCATTTCAATAAATGTTCAAGTATCAGAGTGCTTAAGGATTCACATCATTCATACCTGGGAGAGTTCATTCATAATCAGAGGGGGGCTACAATATGCTCTAGTGAAAAATTCAATGGCAGATGAAGTCGAACGGTCACGTATCTCACTAAACCACCCTCGAACATAAGCTGGAAGAATACAAAGCATGAGGCCAAAAATTGCACCAGCAAGTGAAGCAATTTTTTCTGGTATGACAGGCCAAAGCGATTCCAAGCAAAATAACACAGAACTAGAAGTGATGGCATGAGTTGCAGATTTCGCTGCTTCTGACAATGAAGCTGGAAGTTCCGAATCCTTCTTTTTCAAGCTTGATGGTACACAAAATTCCAAAGGAATGTGCTGGAAAAGACAGTCTAATACTGTTGAAGTAGCAAACTCTTGAATGTACTGAACCATTCTCTCCCTCAGGGGTGATGAAGATGGTAGCGACACTAGATGTGAAAGTAACAAAGACCAAGCTAGAAAGACCTTTATCTGCCAAATTTAAAGACATTTAGCAAACAAAAGTGGTTTGTTGTAGCTTTGAAAAAGAAACAAATAGAGGCTCAAAAAGGAAAAAAGGGAAAAAACTAACCCTTTCAAATGCAAGTAAGTCCATTTCAAGAGCTTCAAATGGTAGTTTTTCCAGCAGGGAAGAAACTTCTTCCCTGAGATGAAGACTTTCTTCAGTAGAACCGTCAGTGTCCTGGTTGTTGCAAGCATCTCCATCAGAGGAACTTGTCTTATCAACAGTGTGCAAAGCTAAGTGAGACACAGGTTCAGTTGAAAGAATAACATAAGCAGCACATCTTAGGGAAGGAAGTGTCACGGCAGAAAATAGCATTGCATACAAGGAGCTAACAGGCCCTTTACTTAGGCCCCAAATTTCAACTGATTTTACCGCCTTCTCTCTTGCAATTGAAGAGGACTCAACAATAAGTGATGCCACCAAGTCCCAGAACTTAGAATGAGCAAGGATAGATGATGCTACAATTGAGGAAGCTTCACTACAATAAGAACTTGCCATAGCCTGCGTAGCAGCAGTAGAAAAGAACAACCGAAGAACACTTTCTATAATTCGGTCTTTGGCCATCTCCCATCTGTCACTCTTCAAGGTATCAGAAACATCAGCAGGGTCTTTTACTTCAAGACCACTTATGTTGCAAAACAGAGAAAACCCAATTAGAGCATTGCTTGCGAGTTTTATAGGAGTAGAGTCCTTCACTGAAACGGTATCATTGACCCTCTTCAGCATAACTTCTAACTGTTCACAACCAGAACCATCTGTCATAACATCATTCACATTCTCAGCAACATCCTCCATCATAATGACTGCTGCTTCAATCCACCACCTAAAACGGTATAAAACAAACTCCCAATCATCCTCACTAAATTCTTCCCAGCAATAAGCAACTGCAACCAGAATCAATTTTGATAACAAAATTTGCACAACCGGCAGCTTGTTTATCACAGATAATGCAGAATTCTTTCTCTGCTTCCGAAATAATTCCAACAGTAGCATTCTCTCAGTAGAACTGACATATCTTTCTGGTCTCAACTCTTTCCCTCCTTCAATTGGTCGTATAGGATAGCAGGATATGACAAGTTGGAACCAATCTGCCATATCTGAAAATACCAGATTCAATTACACCCAAGACGGATAATAAAAAAAAAATTGGGGGGGGGGGGGGGGGGGGGGGG
>MU721479.1:60133-70560 GCA_026770625.1 Nicotiana glauca | reverse complement strand
AAAAATGACATATATCTCTGCCACATACCAAGACACTAACTTGATTACTTTATGTAGCTTATATCAGGAGCTTAGTACTCAGCACAAAAAAGAAAATTGCAGTTATATCAGCTTACAACAACAATAACAGCAACAACAACAACCACCCAGTAAAATCCCACTAGTGGGGTCTGGGGAGGGTAGAGTGTACGCAGACCTTACACCAACCCCGGAGGGATAGAGAGGCTGTTTCAGGGAGACCCTCGGCTCAGAGACAATATGCAGTTATATCAGCTTATCCTTGAGAAAATTGTAGTACACGCTGTAGACAGCAGTAATTTACCTTCTCCTGTTTGCCATGCATTTAAGGGCGGAAAAGACTCAGTCCGCTGGAGCCAGTCCATAATAGCCTCTTGTACTTCACAACATTCAAAAGAAGCAGACTGCATGTTTGCATTGTCTTTGTCAAATGGAAAACTCAGCGGTCGAATGATTACACTCATAACTGAAGGAAATATCCTCAAACAATTTATATTTATTGTTTCCCCAATATGGAGTTTATTCTGAAGCAGATAAAAAAGAAATATTGCCTTGTCCTTTCCCCATACATCATCCATAAAAAGTCTAGACAGTAATGATACAACAGCTCTCAGGAAGGGTTCTCCAATACTATCCATATTTGTAACAGGAGGTAAGTTTGAAAGGCTCAGTTCAGTAATTCCCCCATGAATAAGTGCACCATCAAGTAAAATGGTGACAATGGAATCTAACAACTCATCCTCAGGCGTATAGCATTCACTATTCAAGTAATCACAGAGATGAGGCAAGAACGAGCACAAGGCACTTCCACCATTCCATTTCCAAGTGCATAAGATTTCAGCTGCTAGCCAGGCACGCGAATAATGACACTGAAGAGTTGTGGTAGGTTGATTACTAGGATCCTCAGTTGAAGATGGAGACACATCAGAAACAACACCAGCAATAATTTTGTCAAACCCCATCTTTGGAATAAGTCTGTCTATCAGAGCAACAAACCTGGTGTCTCTTGGGGTCTGCAAAGGGTGAAGTACACAGAGAATATTTTGAGATCTCATAATACAGATTTTATGTTGAATGCATGATACAATGTAACTCACCTTGAAAAAGTTCAAAATAATGCCACAGAAAATGTTACAAAACTAAATAGTTGAACGAGAAAGTATACAGAAATATATATCAGTTACAAGACCTCACTGTAATTCCCTCTTTCCCAGCAAGCTAAATATAGAAGTGAATAGAAAATAGGTGCACAAGATCATCCCAAACTGCTTAATAAAAAATACTTAAGCCGTTAAGCGGGAAGAACACTCACATCAGTTGAAACACACTCAGTTTTCACCACGGCTGCTCTTTTCCCATCTTTCATATCTGGTGCAACCCAAGTAGGCCAAGAATCGTCCTGGCTTAGGAATGTGTCTAACAGCTTTTGTTCCCCAAACTGATCAGGGCAGAGACACTCAAGAAGTTTAAGGACCCAGTGACAGCATAATGATGCTACTTTGGCAGCATCCAAATTTCTATCCTTGAGCACAGCAATCCTCACAGTCTGGACCAAGATACTCTCCAGGCTCTTTCGACTATCTATGTTGATACTAAATAGGAACTGATTATCAATTTTGCGATCGAGAGAATGCACTAGTTCACAAGAGGCCAACCTTGTCTTAATTGTTTCCGCTGTTTCTTCACCAAACTTATCATTGAAGACAGTAGCCATGCGGCACTCCCACTTAATCACAAAAATTGAAGCTAAGATTCGTGAAACGAGCTCAATTTCATGATTCAAACATTTCAATGCACAAAAACCACCATCAAGCACTTGTAACGCAAAGTTAACCATCTGATTCACATCAGTAGAAGGTTCAAATCCCAGCTCGGTGTTTTTGTCTCTGATAAGTATCAGAGAACACGTTTCCTTGACCCATATGAAGGGAGAATCCATCATGAAAACTGTCAACTTCTTAAGAACGTCCTCGAGTACTAGTACTAATGTACTTTGGGACAGAAAGTTTGTTTCATCATCTCCTGCTATGCCACCCAGAACAGCACTGCAACGGAACAACAAAGCAGCCCAAAATAAGACAATAATAACAAAAAATTAGGTTTTCAGAGTGTTTAGTGCCTACTAACTCTAGTCTTAAGCAAATGAAACAACGCCTCCTTACCACCGAAGCCTTAATATTGAGATGGGAAAACAAAAAACAAGAAAGGCTATAATCATAGGTAATGAGATAGAGAAGATAAACACGTAATCATCCTAGGGAAAAAAGTCTTTAAACATAAAATGACTGTTCCTATATCCCATATTGGTTGAGGAAATGGATTGTACTTTCCTTATATGGTAGTGGAAATCCTTAGCTGACAATAGCCTCTGGGTTTGTGTTAACCCAAAATCTATTCCTTATCGCAGTATTAGAGCCACTCACTCCTATTCTCGACGTCTCCAATGTTGGGCCCCCATGTTCTATTGTTCATGCTTCAGATGTCCAATCTTAGGCATGTGGAGGGTGTTAGTGCCACATTGGCCTAAGTTTCTCGGAGTTGAGTGCAGGTGTCCAATGCGGTTGCGGATATAAAGGTAGCATCCTTCATGATCTAAATTTTAAGATTCGGGGATACGGATGCTCAAATTCAGCTAAATATAATTCAATATCTAAAAATAAAGTTTTGAAAATATGTCTAAATTACGAGACATTAAGTGGAAAACATACAAGGAACTCTGAATATTGATAAAGAGAAGAATCCGAGAAGGATATAAAAAGAAAAGGACTGACATAATTCGGGATCGAATCTCAACCTTAACTTTATTGTTTCCTTATAAAAAAAGAAAAAGAACTAACATATAAATTTCTTTATACAAGTTATTGCATTTTCTTCAATTTCACCCTAGCTTTTGTTTTGATTTCAGAAACTATTATATTTGTCCCGTATTTCTCCGCCGATTTTGGTCGAAGTACCCCAAATCTGTTGACCCTATACGAATCCCACACCCACGTCGTGTCAACACGGGTGCAGCATCGAAAGTGAAGAGTCCGAGCAACTTAGGTTTTGGCAAATCATCAGTTCATGAGCTATCTTTGGAATTGAGTTAGGCTCAATATCCATTTTTCTTATCAAGGAGAATCCAAAGATTTGATATGCGGCATAACATTTTGCCTAGATTCAAGATTCAAAAACCTTTGTTAGATAGTTATTATGTATAGTGTCTCACATCGGAAAGTAAATGTCTACTTTTATGTAAACAATGTATATAAATAGGTATATTGTAAGACACTTTAGTTAATATCTATCAATAAATTTCCCGTGTCATTATTTCTCACATGGTATCAAAGCAACCGTAAGAGATTCATCGTTGTGCAATAATTACCAGCAATTTCGAGAAGAAGAAATTAGTTAACCGAAAAATTTTCAGCTACCGCATGTCTGTGCGCGATAAGTGCGGTGCAAAAACCAGCACCACCACGAGGTAGATCAGCTTCCAGCGACCAACCCGTAAAAATTTCTATGGCAAACCCCTCTCACGCACCGGCAAGAAATTTTTCGACGAAACACCGACTCACGCATCAGCTCATGAAGCACTTTCCGGCCGATTTTTAACAAAATTTCTTCAAGACAATTTGGTCGTCCAGTGATTCCAAGCATACCATACTATTCTTTTTACTCTGATCACTTCGCAATATTTCCGGCAGCTACAGTGATTTTTTCGATAGCTATAGTGTTTCCTTCAACTATTTCAGCGAGTTACAATTGATTGTTTCTATTATTTGGTGATAATTTGCTCGACCTCATCAATCCAACGCCTTTGGGATTTGGTATTTTTGGTTCTAACAACACGGGTTATGGAAGTTCAAGCTTTATGATTACTTCGAAACCCTTAAAGGAATGTTCAAACTACTTAGCTTGGGCTTCCTGGTTGAGTTGTGGTGCAAGGGTCAAGGTGTTCAAGACCGCATGACCAAAAAGGCTAATGAGGGAGATGAGAAGGCCAAAGCACTTCAGATATGTCATTTAGTTAGGTAAAAAGCTCGCACGTTATACACTAATGACATATCTCGTTTCTATGATACGATATTGCGGATGACAAGTTTGAAGAAACAGGAATTGAATATGTCTACTTACTTGGGTCAAGTACAGCCAGTCATAGAGGAATTAGAGAAATTGATGCCAATTTCTGCTAGTGTTAAAAAGCAACAACAGCAAGGACAGAAGATGTTACTAGTTCTTACACTCGTTGGACTTCCTAGTGTCCTTGATTCAGTATGCGACCAGATTTTGGCTAACCCAACTGTCCCTACAGTTGTTGAATTGTTCTCTCGATTACTTTGCCTTGCTGAAGTGCCCAGTCACACAATGATCTCGTCACAGACAGTTGACTTCGCTCGCATCACAAACAGTGAAAAATCGGGCACTCTAACTATGGATAATAGACGAGGAGGAGGTCGTTTTGGAAGGTCTCAACCCAAGTGTTCTTATCGTAATAAGCTTGGATGCGCCTATGAGGTGAGTTACTCTTTGCGTTGTCGACCACCTAAAAATACTCATGTTGCTCAAATCGGGGCTGTAGATAACCAGAGGTTTTCTTTATGTGAAGGGAATATAATGAGTTCTTTTAGTATCGAGCAAGCAGACACTTCCACAAGTAGCCTCTGTTGCTCGGACTCATTCTGTTGCTGATAATTTTTTTGCTTGTGTTTCCCAATCTACTACTCTTGAACCGTGGGTTATGGACTAAGGTGCCACTTATCATATAATAGGTCACTTTTGTTAAATATTGTTTATTTACAATCTCTTCCCAACGGTACTTTAGCCAATGAAGTCCAATGAAAAGCAAAAGGAGTTGGACAAGCTAATCCTTATCCTCTGTCACTTTAGATTTTGTTCTTTACGTCCCTGACTGTTCTTTTAACCTTACATTTGTTAGTCGATTGACTCGTGCCCTCCATTGTTGTACATATTTTATTAATGACTCTTTTGTTATGCAAGACAACAGTACGGTACAGACTATTGGCATAGGGGTGAATCACACCGCCTTTATTACCTTGACTCACTCAATCCCCACAACATGTCCAGTTATAGATCCTCTAAACCTAATTCACAAACAATTAGGACATCCGAGTTTACCCAAGCTTCAAAAGATGGTGCCTAGTTTGTCTAGTTTGAATACATTAGATTGTGAGCCATGTCAACTTGTAAAACATACCCGAACAACCTTTTCGCATACTGTTGAGAGTCGTGTAGAGTATATTTTTCTTTAGTTAATTCTGATATACGGGGTCCTAGTACAGTCAGTTCAACCTTAGGATTTTGTTACTTTGTTAGTTTCATTGGTGATTACTCAAGATGTACTTGGATTTTCCTAATGAAAGATTATGCCAAGTTGTTTTCTATATTCTAGAGTTTTGTGCTGAAATAAAAAAATTAGTTTGGCGTTTCTATTCGCATTTTTTACATTAATAATACCTTAGAATAATTATCCTCTCAAATTCATCAATTTATGACTTCTTAAGGAATTATTCATCAGACATCTTGTATGTATACTCTTCAGCAGAATCAGGTAGCTGAAAGAAAGAATAGGCACCTCATTGAGACTGCTTGCACACTTCTCATTGATTCCTATGTTCCACAGCGTTTTGGGGGCAATTCAGTTCTCACGTCTTGTTATTTGATTAATCGGATGCCTTCTTCTTCAATCTAAAGTCAGATTTCACATTCATTATTGTTTCCTCAGTCACCTTTATACTCTTTTCCCCCTCGTGTTTTTGGGAGCACATGCTCGTTAATAACTTAGATCTCGGAAAAGATAAATTAGCTCCTCGTGCTCTTAGTATGTCTTCCTTGGTTATTCTCGAGTTCAAAAGGGATATCGTTGCAACTCACCTAATTTTTTTAGGTACCTTATGTCAGCTGATGTCATACTTTTTTAGTGTTGACCTTATTTTACCTTTTCTGACCACCTTGATATATCTGAGATCTTACCTATACCAACTCGTGAGGAGTTTACTGTAGCTCCTCCTGGATCCTCAACCACAAGTCTTACCGTACCGACCGTTGAGGAATCTAGTGTTGCTCCTCCTGGATCCAGGACCACAAGTCTTACCTTACTGACCGTTGAGGAATCTAGTGTTGCTCCTAACCATGCCCAGCTGACTCACTCTTAACTTATCGTTGTCTCGTCCAGCATCATGCCCAGCTGATTCCCGTCCTGCACCTAACCGTGCTTCTACTGCAAACTTGTCTCCTTCTAGTCTACTGATTGCACTTCGTAAAGGTATGCAGTCACACTTAATCCTAATCAACATTATGTTGATGCCATCACTCCATAATTCTTTTATATCTTCTGTGTCCTCTGTTTCCATCGCTAAGTCTACATGTGAAGCATTGTCTCATCCAGGATAGCAATAAGTTATGGTTGATGAGATGTTTGTTTTCCATGTGAGTGGTACTTGGTAATTTGTTCCTCTTCCTTCGGGTAAATCTACTATTGGTTGTCGTTGGGTTTATGCAGTCAAAGTTGGTCGGATGGACAGATTGATCGGCTTAAGCCCTGCCTTGTTGCCGAAGGGTATACTCAAATATTTGGGCGATAACAGTGATGCTTCCTTTCCAGTGGCTAAAATAGTATCAGATCATCTCTTTCTATTCATGGTTGTTGTTCGTTATTGGCCCCTCTATCAGTTGGACATTAATAACGTATTTCTTTGGTGATCTTATAGATACCGTTTATATGGAACAATCACCTGGTTTTGTTGCTCAAAAAGAGTCTAGTGACCTTGTATGTCGATTGCTCGGTTACTCTATGGTCTAATATAGTCTCCTCGAGCCTGCTTTGGTAAATTTAATACAGTTACCGAAATGAAGCTAATCACTCTGTGTTTTATCGGCGTTTTGGTTCAAATATATGTGTGTATCTGGTGGTTTACGCTAATGATATTATTATTAGTGGCAATGATCAAGATGGTATCACCAGTTTGAAGCAAAATTTCTTTTAACACTTCCGGACTAAGGAATCCAGCTCAAAGTACTGTTATTTCACAGCGGAAGTATGCCTTACATATTCTTGAAGAGACAGGAATGACGGTTGTAGACCCATGGATACTCTTATGGATCCAAATTTCAAACTTCCTCAAGGACAAGGGAGCCTCTTAGCAAACCTGCGAGATATAAGCAGCTGGTTGGTAAGTTGAATTACCTCACAGTGACTAAACGGATACTTCCTTTCTTGTGAGTGATGCAAGTCAGTTTATGGACTGTCCTTGTGACAATCATTGTGATGCAGTTGCCTGAATTCTTCGGTATATAAAATCAGCCTGAGGCAAAGGACTGCTGTTCGAGGATCGAGGCCATGAGCAAATCGTTGGATACACAGACATCGATTGGGCAGGATCACCTTTTGATAGACGTTCTATGTCTGGATATTGTGTTTTAGTAGGAGGTATTTTGGTACAAAAAACAGAATATAATTGCTCGGTCTAGTGAAGAAGCAGAATAACGAGCAATGGTTATGGCAATATGTGAGCTAATTTGGATCATCAGCTGCTCAAGAAATTGAAATTTGGAGAAATCAGTAAAATGGAACTGGTGTGTGATAATCAAGCTGCTTTTATATTGCGGCAAATCCGGTATTCCGTGAGAGGACTAAACCATTGAGATTGACTGTCAGAGATATTATTACAAAGTTTGTGAGGTCAAAAATATTTTCACCAAGTCTCTCACTGGTTCTCTTATTAGTTACATCTGTAACAATCTCGGTACATACAATTTATATGCAATGGCTTGAGGGGGAGTGTTGGATAGTTATTATGTATAGTATCCCACATCAGAAAATATATGTCTAATTTTATGTAAACAATGTATATAAATAAGTCTATTGTAAGACACTTCCGTTAATATATATCAATATAATTTCCCGTGTCATTATTTCTCACACACTTTATATAAGGACCATAATCAGATCAAATTTCATTGGTACTACGTGTGCATATATAATGTTCCCGGAGGAACCATTAGCAGCTCAGCCTAAGAGTGTAACTCCAATAAGACTCCCACAATGTCCAAATAGTCCATCAGCCAGTCTACCATCACTTCAAACATCGAGCTAAATAAGTCTAGAAAAATAACAAAGAGAACTTCAAAAAAGGGGCAGCCGGAGACTAAGGCACTTAAATGACACCAATTTTATAAAAGCAGCAACATAGCGTGGCTACCAGTTATTAATTTTGGGTGAGTATGCTTACCTATGCTTAAGTCAATATACATGGAAGATTCCAGGGCCTGTGTCTATCCTGTGAGGTAACATTAACATACACCCATTGACAGAAGCTGGCTCTTGCCTAGCTAAAAGAAAGCAAACAGCACATCTTGACTGGACCTCGAATACACTTTTCAACTGTAAAACGAATTTCAACTACATGAATAGTTTATCATCCTGCAACACAACCACTGTTGTGAGAAATGTACGGCCCCTCATTCTCTTCAAGGTTGTAACGATGGCTTTGATCAGCAAGCATCTAGCTAGCATATATCCTAGACGCGTTAAAATCATCAAGGTTACAACTGCAGTAACTTCGTCAGAACTAATAACTTTTCTTAAATGTTTCTACGCACTTCAATGTCAAATATCACTATTTTGGAAGGCCGTTGATGATAGGCTATAATTACGTATTTTAGTCGATTATTACACTCTAATTTACTGCACTTTAGTTGAGTTTGTGCTTTAATCGCTAGTGTTTTGCACTAATTGTGTGTTTTATGCCCTGTAGGTGTGATTCCGAGCTATATAGATGTTATGGAATGAATTTAAATGATTTGAAGCTTTGAAGTCTGCGTAAAAGCTCAAGGAATTAAGTCGGGATCGTGTTCGGGGGTCAAATTTGATAGTTGAAAACAAACGAAGACTCGATGAGGCATATTACGCATTGTCTAGTAAACTGGACATAATTTTCTGATCCGAACTCCATTTGGGCTATATAATATATGGTTGGAAAGCTAATTCAAAGGGCTACAACTTTCATGTTTTACATTTTTCCAAATTCTGAACAGAACGGGGTGAAAAACGCGGTCGAAACCGCGACCGCGGAACTGAGGGATCAATAACCGAGGGTTTAAAGGTGGGATTAGGGATAACGAAGCCTTGGGTGCGATCTGAAGTGAGCTGTATTAAAAGCCAGTTAGCGTAGCTCGGGAGAGTGCGTCTAGTAAATTGTCGTAATTACTCAGGAGAGATTTACGGTAATAAGAGTGCTCATGATCAGTAGAGAATACTTAAGTGAAATTATAGAAGACATAGCGGGAAGGATTCCGACAATAGGGGAAATCATAACTCTAGACTTCCTTAATCTTTTCTCTAACCCTCAGTATCGTTAGTTGTTAATTTACTATTTTAATTTGTTAGTTAATTATTTAAACACAAGAATCTAAATATCTATAAGTTAGGAATTGTTCAAGCTTGTCTTTTTGGTGATAGTGAACAGTTGTAGTTAAACCTTAGTTCTCTGTGGCATTCGACCCCGAACTTGTAAACCGGATTATATTTGCAATGACCACATTGTCCTTTCTATAAGGCATAGTTGGGCGAGATCAAATTTTGCGCCGTTGCCGGGGAACTAACGGTGTAGTTGTAGGTGTACATATTGCTAGGTTTCAAGTTTGAACTTTTATTTTATTATTTGATTTTTTTTTATTTTTTTAATTTATTTTAGTTTTATTTGTTTATTTGAGAAACATGGCATCATGGAATTATTAGAATTTAGATGTTGGTAATTCTACTTTTAATTCTGCTTATGCATATTGTGAAGAAAACCACTCAGGGCAAAATTATCAAAATATTCCCGAGAGCGAGTTTTGTGCACCAACTCAATCTTATGTGTGGAATGTGTGTGATATGTGTGGTGGTCAAGATGGTCACTTTCACGGTTGTGCTTATATTTCTTACCTTCCCCCAACCCCTTACTTTAATGGTTCTTCTTTTTCTGGTGAAGTTAATAGGAGCAAAGAACCTAGGTATGAGGACCTTAAAGAGATCGAGGATATGCTAAAGTGCCTTACGAAACAATATGATGAGATACAACTGCGGGTACAAAGGCAAGGGGCAACTATTCACAACTTGGAGGCTCAAGCGAATAAATTAATTGAACCTGGTAAAGCGCAACAAGTTGACATTGTGGATAGTAGCCAATATGAGCAAGAAAGGGCTGTAGAAATTGCCATATTACTGGAGGATTTAAAAAAATACGAGGATGAGCTAGAGGAGGAGGCTAGAGTAGAACACTAATAATCAATCGCACTAGATTTTGAGGATGTTGTGTAGAAGAGATACTAGAGTCAACCAACGATATTGAGGATACATATTTAGTTGACTCTATTGTCATTAGTGTTGAGAATGTAGACAGTCCCAATGTTCATGTAGTTGAGCG
>MU721479.1:23449-49635 GCA_026770625.1 Nicotiana glauca | reverse complement strand
GGGGGGGGGGGGGGGGGGGGGACTGTAGACATGTCATCAGGGCTACTTTAGTTTGAAGAATGATGTCCATGTAGCAGAAGCAAGATATTAATTATATCTAGTTCTGATTTAAGTAAGATAAGTACATACCCAACAATGGCAACAAGGTTTGTCATGGTGTCATGAGTTGCTCGTCGAACATCTCTGCTGTAATCCAGTAGCAACTTCTTGTATTCAAATGCCTATCAGGAAGAGCAGGGGAGTAAGAACCACTTAAGAGACTGATAACTAGTAATTCTTCCACCCAAACCATAGAAAATCTAGAAACATACTCCATAGTTACAACAACCCAACACTCAAAATGTAAATAGTGCCATTAAAGGCTCGCCTGAGCGCTTAAACTTAAAGCTAGGTAAGATGCAAGTTAGGTGCTCCACCTCGTTCGACAATTCAGAGTCGGCACCAAGGCAATACAGCATGCACCTGACCGCTCATGGACTCTTTTTTTCTTTGAAAGCAGCGGTATACGAATGAGCATATTTAGAAATTTTCATTTTTTTGAAGACCCTGTCTAGAAATTTGATTTTTTCATCTGAAACAGAAACTTAAAACGATTGATGAACTTAGTTGACCTGATTCTTATTTCAAATAATCACTTCAATAGGGAACTTTCTTTAGAAGCAGGCCAAAATCATTTTCCACCAATGGACAAATATGCAAGATAAGATATAGCACGGCCAATTGCCTAGACGTTGTACTATCAGGGTATTGGCCAGCAACTAGGAAAGAGAAGTGAGCATACCCACTGTGGGATTGTTGGTATTATATCCTTTGCAGTCTTTTGTTGGAATAACTGTGATAGAGATGCCAATGCTTTCAGCTGTTAGAAAAGAGAGGAATTTTAATGAGCTTTCTCAAACATGAAAAGTTAAAGCATCACCGAACTACATGCAAGTCCAACAATGAAACAAAAAAAATTAGATGAATAATGAATATGAAGATTGCTTCCTAATTCACATATTTCAAGGAACCAATATTGTCCAAACTGCATTCTAACAATTGAATAAGAAACGAAATTACTTTAGTGGTAGGGTCCTTTCTGGCAAGCCTCTTCAAGTGTTGTGCAACTTCACTGTCAATATCCTACAAACAAATATGCCATCATAATTAAGAGTGGAAACACTATTCACTTTTTTTCACTTATAAAAAAAGGGTAGTCCTTGTGGGTCAGCCTTGCCATTTGGATAAGCGGCAATTAATCAATCAAATTCAGATAAACCATCAATTAGGATGCTTTCCAATGTTGTTAAAAAAAAAAAAATAAAGCTCGTAAATGGCAGAATCTAGTGCCCATTAATATAGTTTAAAATTATAACAATGAAAAATACCAAAACGCATATAATTTTCAAGTGTAAGAGAAGTTAAATTAGAGTGTACCGAGAAAGGGGGAGAATCTTCAGCTGACAAAGAAGAGTCAACACGGGAAGTGCCCATATAGCCTCCGAATCCCACAGGGGTAGAACCTTGGGGCAGTAACGAAGCAGCAAGACTGCATTCAAACCCAAATAATACAAATATTAAGAAAACGAGCATAATAAGGGAACGAAGAGAATGAAAAAGGAAGAAAGAGGGGACCTGCTGCTAGAGGGGCGAGACTTGCTTCTAGCTCCATCTCCTTTCGGTCTCCCCATTATTCTTCTACCTTCTTTGGGTCATACGTTAATTAATTGAAAGAACGCCGATCACAGAGCTCAGAAGCTCTGCTCTTTTACCTGAGAAGGACGAGGGACTGCGCCTCTTTTGGGCCGTAATCACTATATATGTTCGTCGTCTCAAACGGGGAAATACTATTTTGGTCACCGCCTTTTGTCTATGTCAAACGGGGAAACACTATATTGACGTGTTTTTTTTTTTTTGGCCTCTCCCAATCATAAAGTTGCCCTCCAATATTTTCTTTTGCTCTCCATTTATTTATTTGTCTCATTTCTTCTTCAAATTAACGACTCTTTCTTAAAACTTTTTGGACATAGCAACCAACCAACTCTAATTTTTTTTTTCTAGGATTCTACATTTTATTATGCTATCACTAATCAAACTGTCAATAAACTAAAGCAAATTTATTAATACAATTTATAATTATGCTTGTATGTGGTAAAATTAATTTTACATTAAGTATTTGA
This sequence comes from Nicotiana glauca, assembly GCA_026770625.1. NCBI lineage: Eukaryota > Viridiplantae > Streptophyta > Magnoliopsida > Solanales > Solanaceae > Nicotiana > Nicotiana glauca. Next base: position 47,476 of record MU721479.1, on the reverse strand, counting down.
ATGAAATAATGACACGTGAAACCGGGAAAAGATGGAAGATGAAGCAAATGGAAACTAAGACCGTAGGTAACAATTTTGGTTGACATCGGTAAACCCGTAAGGAAACATTACCAACGAGGGCAAACATATATTTGCTGACATTCAATGAAGAATATTCATCGGCATTAAATACACATCTGTTACAGAGAATTTTGGCAATCATAGTATGTCGTTGCATATTCATCAATGACCCATATTATTGTCATTTAGGAGGGGCTTGATCGTAGGACCATGTTACCTGGGTATAGCTATAAATAGCGACTTCAACAGCCATTATAGCACACGAAAATTCTGACAAACTTATGCTACACATTATTTCAAGTTAAATAATACTTTATCTTATGTCTAACGATATTTTTATTGCTGTCTACGGAAGCCTTGCTCCCGGAATCAAGTTGTCTACTATTTTATCTTGATTTTTATGTTGAGTCTTGCATTTTATTTAATGTACGTATTATTTTGGGATCAAATCGATTCGCTTATATATAAACCACGCTATAAATTCAACTATACCGTTTTATGGGTAAACAGTCAGGTGCCTACTGTAAGGCTTAGATGGTTGTGTAATTGAGTTGATCTTTGCATATATTACTAATCTGTTTTATTATTTGTTTCTGAGCAAAAATTGTAAAAGATGGCAGTTAACGATGACAACATCGCACATAACGTTGAGGCCCAAGAAAAATCTACCTCGACACGAGGATTCGATTAGCAACACCCACAACAAGGAGGACGCAGCCACGCCAGTTCACCGGCGATATTCATGACATGAATGTGAGGCAACTCCTGATGATGCCGAAGACGAACACATTGCGGAAATGATGAGGGTCTTGAGAGAACAACAAAATGCCATCATGGGCCATCTCTCACGACAAGACCAGGCCATGAAAGAATTAAGGCAAGTATTGTCGGGTGCCTCCAACAACTTGAATGAAGGAGGTACAGTTCCTCCTGGTGCTTTCGCTAGTCAAACAGCCCAAAGGTTTGATAACAATACCCCAAGGGGTGAGGTCGGCTTCGACGAGACAGGTGGATCGGTAGCGGATCTGGTAATAACAACAATAATGATCCCTTCAAAATCGAGCTCATGCGGTTGAAGAGGGAAATAAACGGTAAATGGAGCAAATTCTGGGTGCACCGCCAGTATTAAAGGGACCGGACTCAAAGAAATACATCCAGTTGTCATCCAAACCAAGCGTGACACTTGAGTTAATTTCGAAGCAATTCAAAACGTCGAATGTACCAAAATATGATGGAACTCTGAACCCATAGGAGCACATCACCACCTATATAATGGCGGTAAAAGGAAATGGCTTGGCTCCACATGAGATTGAGTCGATCCTGCTGAAGAAGTTCGGAGAAACCCACACAAAAGGGACCTTGACATGGTACTCACTCTTACCCTAACACTCATAGATTCCTTCAAAATGCTTGTAGACTCTTTCACAAGGCCCATGTCGGGGCCAGGAAGATACAAGCCTGAAAGGAGGACATATCTAGAATTGCACAAGGAGAGTCTGGATTGCTGCGTGAGTTCGTGACCAGGTTTTAGAAAAAAATAATACTATTACCCGTCATGCCAAATGAATGGGCAGCTGAGGCATTTACTAAGGGGCTGAACCTAGGAGCTCCGGCGCCTCCCGAAAACTGAACATCAAAATTTATGATAATCTAAAGGAAAATTTGGGAAAAATTATAAAATGTTTCAAAATATAAACTGATGATTTGAAGAACGAATTGGCATTAGAATTTGATAATTTTGGTATGGTTGAACTCGTATCGGAATGGGTGTTCGGGTTTTGTATATTTTATTGGGTTCCGAGATGCGGGTTCGGGGAGTTTGCTTTTGGCAAATTGTATAAGGATTATAGCTTTGTTAATTTGAATTGTTTTCTCTTGCATTGTTTGATGTATTTAAGTCGTCTTTAGCTAGATTGAGCCGAGCGGTGGTGAATTAGTAAAGGAAAAGATAAATTGAGTATTGAGTTGGTCGAATTGAGGTAAGTCTCCTGTCTAACCCTATGAGGGGGAAATTACCTCCTAGGTGTTGTAAATTTATGTGTGCCACTTGTTGCAGTGGCTACGTACGTGCGAGGTGATGAAAAACTGTACGTAGCTACATTCATGTTATTGTCCGGGTAGGGTTAGGTTTACATCATGATATAGTTGTACTATTGGAGCAGTTTCTCGCCTATTAAATTCCTCTATTTTACATTACTACTTGCGACTAGATAATTGTACTCCTCTTACAAAATGGTTCCGCGATATATATATACACATATATGTTTCATTGAAAGGTTTTTTTTTTTGTTAAAGAAATTATAACTCACACATTTATTTGTGAGTGGGGTCAAGGACCCGTTAAAGTTTCTTATTCTAATGGGATCGGTCTGTTTGCCTCGGTAGGATTATGTACTTTACATCTTATGGGATCAGAACGTTCGCCTCAACATGATTTATGTACCACACTATCATGGGAGCGGGTTGTTCGCCTGGGCAGTTTAATAGATGCATCTATGGTTCGTGCCGTTCGACCCTCGATAGTGCACAGTTTAAATATTATGTTCCATCGAGTCGTACGCCTCAGCATTTCCTATAAAATATCCTCATGGAATCGTGCGTAATATTTTGCAAGAAGCTAGTGTATCTATGAGACTTCCCGATTTGAATTATGATGACCTAATTGATGAGATCCACTGTATCTATACATATGCTTTGGTTAAGGAGGGATTTTCTAATAAAGAGCTTGTGCTTATTGCAAAGAAGAGGATTATACTATGTATTTATACTCGTTTATTTATTCTGTCTCAAATATGCTTATCATTATTGTACCTGATATTATTGAAACACTAGTAAGTGTCGAAGTCGGCCCCTCGTCACTATTCCTTCGGGGTTAAGTTAGATACTTACGAGGTGCGCATTATTTTCGTACTCATACTACACTTGCTGCACATTTTGTTGTACATGCACATATATATGTAGTGGCCTTATAGGCGTAGTGACGTGGTTAATGCGGGGACTTAGGTGGGATGCATTCCATATTACGACCCGCAGCCAGTGGAGTCTCCTTCAGAGTAGTTATATTTTCTTCCATGTCCAAATTTGCATTCCGGACATATGTTATATTTTATTTTATTTTTCCTAGTTGATGTTCATACACTTGTGACATCGGGTTTTGGGCTGATTATGGGTTGTTCAGTATTGAAATTGTTAAAAACGTTATTATTTACTATATAAAGTCCATCTTTTACTATTTAATTAAAGGAAATTATGATTTCAAAAATATTAAAATGAGAACTAAATTAACTATTTAGTGTTGGTTTGCCTGATAGTAGTGTCCGGCGCCATTACGACCTTTAATAGATTTTAGGTCGTGACAGCTATTGTGCACGTGCTCAAGATCTGGAGATTCTTGTGAGGTTTACACTAATCATTAGAGACTTCATCATTTGTTCAAGCAAAAGGATTTGAATTTGAGGCAGCGAAGGTGATTGGAGTTTTTAAAGGATTATGATATCACTATCTGGTATCATCTAGGGAAGGCCAATATGGTAACAAATGCCTTGAGTAGAAAAGGAAGTGGGAGTGCATTATTATGGACTTTTTGGTAGGGTTTCTTCGAACCGTGAGGAAGCTTGATGCCATTAGGGTCATTGTGGATCGGTTGACCAAACCCGTATTTTATTCCAGTTACGACTTCCTACACTTCAGAGTAGCTGGCTCAGATCTACATCAAAGTGATTGTTCGCTTGCATAGTGAACCTATTTTTATCACCTCAGATCGCGACACCCGGTTTACATCACACTTTTGTAGAGCTATTCTTCATGAGTTAGGCATGTAGATGCAGCTGAGTACTGTATTTCACCCTTAGACGGATGGGCAGTCTAAACAGACCATTCAAATCTTGGAGGATATGTTGAGAGCATGTGTTATTAATTTTGGAGGCATGTGGATCACTTTCTACCTTTAGCTGACTTTTCCTACAATAATACCTACCAATCTAGTATTCAGATGGCTCCATATAAGGTATTAGTTAGGAGGCAATGTCATTCTCCGGTTGGTTGGTTTGAGCCTTGTGAGGCTAGTTTATCGGGCACAGATTTGGGTCAGATGCTTTAGAGAAGGTAATGTTGATTTTGGAGAGGCTTCGCACATCTCAGTCCAGGAAAAAGAGTTATGCTGATAGGAAGGTTCGCGATATGGTATTTATGAAAGGTGATAAGAGTTTTACCTATGAAGGGCGTGATGATATTTAGGAGGAAGGGCAAGTTGATCCTTGATGCATTAGTTCATTTGAGGTTTTAGAGAGGGTGGGTGAGGTGTTTTATGTTTCCATGCTTCGAAAGTATCATGCAGATCAGTCATATGTGTTGGATTTTAGCTCGGCGCAGTTGGATGGGAATCTGGCTTATAAAGAAAAGCTGGTGGCCATTCTAGATAGGCAGGTTCAAAAGTTGAGGTCGAAAGATATTGCATCAGTAAAGGTTTAGTAGAGAGGTCAACTGTCCAAGGAGGTGACTTGGGAGACCAAGAATGATATCCAGAGCGGATATTCTGATGTTTTTTGCACTTCAAATATGATTTTAAACATGTTCAAGGAAAACGTTTATTTAAAAAGGGGAGAATGTAACGACCTAACCAGTTATTTAGTGTATTTCAGTACCTATTCCCCTAATTGATCCTCTCATATGTGTGTTTTTTGTTTTGTGATTTGCAGGGTTGGCTAGCTAGCATAAGGAAGGTTTGAGTGGGGACACTTAGTCTGATTTTAGAAGCTTAAGTAGCTAAGAGTTGATCAAGATTTGATTTTTGAGTAGACGATCTAGGATTGGTAGTTTGATGGTTCCAATAGATTCATATAGTGATTTTGGACTTAGGCGTATGTTTGGATTTGAATTTTGAAGCTCCTAAGATGTTTTGGCTTTATTTGTCGAAAGTTGAAAACTTGAAGATTTGGAGAGTTTCTAAGTTTTGACCAGGAGTTGAATTTGATGCTATCGAATTCGAATTGTTGCCGAAACTTGGAATAGGTTCATTTTTTCATTTTGAACTTATGTGCAAATTTTAGGTGTAATTCGGATTGATTAGGCATGAATCGAATGTTTGGTTTGAAGTTTGGAAGTTCTTGAACTTGAGAGAAGTGTGAATTGTGTTTTTATTTTTGATTCGTTGATCTGATGTTACCGCATGTATTTGTAGTCTTTGGATAGGTCCGGGTATTGCTTACAAACTTGTTGGTATAATTGGACGGGGTCCTGGAGGGGCTCGGGTTTTTTTTGGATGTGTTTTGAACCATTTTAGTGTTTGATGGCTGGTTTGGCTAGCGTGCCACACATGATAGATTTGGTGCGCATGTGCAACATCACACCTGCGAATGGAGAGGTGCAGATGCGGACTTGATCTAGGAGCATGAGGACCGCTTCTGCAAAGGTTGGAGCACAAAAGTGGAGATGGGTCACACCTATGGGTTCACAGAAGTAGGGTTTAGCTCCACAGGTACGAGTGGTCGACTGGTTTAGTGAAACTCGTAGATGAGAGGTTCTAACTATAGACGCACCATCGCAGAAGCGAAATTGAAGTCCGTAGATGCGGAATCACTGGTAGACTCTTGTATTTCGAGGGTTTAGCTCATTTCTGATTATTTGGAGTTTTGGATCTCGCCCAGGGGTGATGTTTGGAGAGATTTTCATCACTACCTTGTGGATAAATAATTGTCTTTGGATTTGGCTATTTATCTTGAATTCCCATGGATTTATGCACTTTAATCATGAGATTTTTTTTAGGGAAAATTGGGATTTTAGCCTATAACTTAACATAAAGGATTTTTTGGATTTGAAGTTCTACTTGGACTTGGTTTTGGAATCCAATCACATATTTAGACTCATATGGTTATGGATAGTCCGGATCTATCCCTTAACTCAAGTTTTACCGTGTGAGCCCGGGTTGACTTTTGTTGACCCTTTGGAAATTGAATAATGATTGAAGCTTTTGTTTGGAATTGATTCTTATGGATTTGGTTTGACGTTATTGAGATAATTTTGGTTAGATTCGAGCTTGTAGGAGGTGATTTTCAAGGGGAAGGCATTTTTCTAGTATTGATTTAGCCCGTTTGAGGTAAGTATTTTGCCTAATCTTGTGTGAGAGAATACCTCTTAGGATGTGGCTTTATTTGTCTAATTGGTATGTGTGAAAAACGATGCATATACGAGGTGACGAGCGTATATATGGGTGAAATGTGTGATTTTGACCGGATTGAATTTTAGGCTTCTAATATGCTTTATTCAAATACTTCCTCTGATTCTTGTTTGATCATTTGTATAGTTACGTATACTACTTCAATCATGTTAATATAACGACCTGTTCGGTTGTTTTGAGTATTGTAGCCCCGATTTCTCATTTATTGTTTATTCTATGTTCGTTAGTTATTATGTGACTTGTCGGGGTGGTTGGTTTGGTTCCGGGGATGTTTCTAAGTGAATTGGGATACTTAGTCCCGGGGTTAGAAGCCTAAGTTGAAAGAGCTAACCGGATATTGATTTATATGTAAATAACTTCGGATAGAGTTTTGCTAGCTCTAATAGCTTCGTATGGTGATTTTGGACTTAGGGGTATGTCCAGATTTTGCTTTGGAGGTCCATAGGTCGTTTTGGCCTGAATTAGCAAAAGTTAGAAAGTTAAGGTTTAGAATATTGAGAAGTTTGACCGAGAGTTGACTTTGTGGTTACTGGACTTGGATTTTTGTTTCGGAAGTTGGAATAGGTCTGTTGTGTCATTTATGACTTGTGTACAAAAAATTGAGGCCAATCAGAGTTGATCAATCGACTAAGTTCGTACAAGGTTTTAGGATGGGTTGGTATGTTTGGATGGGGTCCCAGGGGCCTCGGATGTGATTTTGGATTGGAATCAGATTGAATTTTGGACTTGTGAAATTGCTTGTGTGATCAGTTCTGGTGTCACCGCACCTGTCTGAAATTGGCGGCAGGTGCAACTCTGAGTAATGTTGGGCAGGTGTGTAGGCGCGAGGAAGTTACCGCACCTGCGAGCTCCCAGATGCAGGAGGATGATCACAGAAACGGAATAGGGACTGGAGTAGTAGGTCAGTATAATCGGATAGTTGTGCGCAGAAGTGCATCCGCAGGTGCGTTTGTCGGCCTTTAAGTGACTTTCACATATGTGAATTTTTGACCGCCTAAGCGGTGATATTATCCGTAGAAGCGAAAATGCTAGACAGAGTTATGAGAGCGGGGGTTAGGGTATTTACCTTATTTTTGGACATTTGGAGCTCAGATTGAGGCGATTTTTGGAGGGGTTTTCACCTAGATTGAAGAAGTAAGTGATTTTTGATCACTTTTGTCCATGTATTTTGAATACCCATTGATTATTTCACCTATTTATTATGAATCTAAGTTAAAATTTAGGGGGGTTTGACCCATGGGTTGGAGATTAATATCTGACGCTTTGAGGGTCGATTCGTAGTCGGAATGGGATGATTTTGGTATGGTTGTACTCGTTATTGAATGGGTATTCGGATTTCATGAATTTTGTCAAGCTTCGAGGCATGGGCTCGGGGTTGACTTTTTGAATTTGGTTAAAGAACTTAGCTTTATGGTATGGAATTGATTCTTATAGTTTGTATTGATTGTATTAAGTTATTTGTGACTAGACTCGAGTCGTTCGGAGGCCAATTCACGAGACAATGGCTTGTTTGAGTTGTGATTTGTGCGGTTTAGGTAAGTAACACTTCAAAATTGGTATTGAGGGTAGGAATCCCTCAAATACATGTTATGTGGTTGGTTATGGGGTGACACAGATGCTAGGTGACGGGCGTGTGGGCGTGCACCGTGGTAATTATGGCTCAGATGATTTTGTGGTACTGTGTAGTTATCTAGTATTATTTCTATCTATGTAATTCCTACGTGATTAAATAATTGAGCCGTGATCCATATTAGAAATCATGTTAGGGATATGTGCTTATTTTGTTGGGACCTACTGAGGTCATTTCTGCTATTGAGTTATTTGCTTAAATTGCAATTACCGACTTAGTCACATTCATCATTTACATATCATTTCCATAATTTGCATATCATAGCACAACATTTGGGATTCATGATTGTTGCTATGGGAACTCGAGGTAGAGCTACACCCTGATCGCAGTCCCTAGCTTCTCATTCTATCACTTTCATATTGTATTTAATTCAGACAGTGTATAGTATAGTCAGACTTGCAGTTAGATGTTAAAGCTCACGACTCAGTGTTACTGTTTTTGGGGGGATTGTTGTATTGGTTATTAATAGAGCTCATGACTCTGTGTTACTAGTTTTTGGGGGGATTGTTTTATTGGTTATTAATTATCTATGCTATTAGACTTTTTAGACTCCTTTATTTCTATATTATTTTTGTTCTTCTGCTATTTTTTATGTTTGGATTACCTAGCAAGTGACTTAGGCGCCACTACGACTAGTGGGGGTTTTGGATCGTGGTATTTTCTCCGCGAAAGGAGCACCATTTTTGTACAGTTTCCTATACCCATAAATAATCTGTTAAGACCTACCTTCATTTTATATTTATATTATATTAAAAGCACAAATTTTCTTAGCGAAATATCATTCGCTTTTTTTACTCTTTAAAAATAAATTTCACAATTGATAAAATAAGTATTTAGTTATTTACGATATTTAGTAATAATTATTAAAATAATTTTCTAATATTTAGGAATAGTCATTTAGTTAGTTTCCTAATATGTGGTACTTTAATTTGTCTACTATAATTCCTTCATAATGCTTAAGAAGGAAACTTTTCTACTTTGACTATGAGAATTTTTTCCTGAAAACCTTATTGATTATTAAAAAAAATTAAAAAAAGAACTTCTGAAAACTTCCTTTTTCTTATAGCTAAATATTGAAAAGGAGTTTCCTAAAAATTTTAATGTTAATTTTATATTACACCACGTACTTTTTCCCACATATAAAATTAAAGCTTGATAAATTTGTCTTCTAGTGCGTCCAATCGGGTGATGACATGTAGGAGGACAAAAAGGGATTATGAGTAATTATTAGACTTGCGCCAGTTGTCCTACGGGGTGCAGTGACCGGGATGGGATGACCCATTTTACATATGAATGCAGTGTAATTTCCTAGACTTGGTATAAAAAGGGCAGGGTAGCTATATTCTCTTTCATTCTTGGAAGTATCACCCACTTTAGTTCACCCAAAATATTCTTAAATTCTTCTTGAATAATTTCTAAGCGGCCTAAGGCAAACCTAGAAGAAATTAGCATGAAGAAGTTTGGATCATTATTGTAATATGTGTTATCTTGATTTTTGGAAACTCATTGGAGGTAGAGTTAATTACCACAAAGGCATAACAATTCAGGAAATATAGCTAGTTCTTCAAAAAGGTATGTGAGACAACTTTCTTCTTGCCATGATTTGGTGTAAGCGTCTCTTTGTCTAAAAGAATTTGTGTGTTATAAGATTGGTTTGTTCTAAGTCATTCTCAGTAAAGTTGTTTATCTTCTCATACATTCTTACCGGTAACATTTCTATCAAGTTTGAAGTGTTTCAAGATAATGTCCCGAAGTCGAAAAAAGTGCTTCATCCTGAGTTTAATCTTAGCATCTCTTAAATTGTCTTGCACTTATATAGATGAATCTATTTTACTTTACCAAGCCGCGCTATAGACGATCGATTACGAAAACTATTGTGACCATTGATCAGTTGAGTATGATAAGACATAATGTCGACGCCCCCTTTTTCTAAGGCGAAATCGTGTTTATGACATTATGGACAAAACAACTCTCATTCCCTTTTGAGGAATCAGGTTATGGAATTTGAAGAGTCGCCACCTAATGATTATAGTGCATTAGGACACTTTAAAGAAAAAGAAGAAGATTTTTTGAAAGAAAAACCAGAGTTCGGGTAAAGGCTTGAGATTATCTCGAGGGGAATGTGTTAGGCACCCCTCAAGATCCACTAGTGTGGTTCCCGGTCATGCTTAATTGTGACTTTAAGAAGAGTATAAGTAAACAAACAATGTTTCCACATAGGGAATACAAATAAGTTGAAAATTTTCAAAGAAAATAGAGGAAAAAAAGACATAAGTGGTATTGGAAAGAAAAAGATTAATTGAAGAAAATATTAATTTTTAAGAAAACATCACATCATATAAATAAATAAAAGGGGTCCTAGGTTTAAATATGATATGGATCACATCGGTGCAATACCCAGCAATCATTCTCACACGAGATATTAGCGCACCAGTCATCATATCCATATTCTACCCTTCCCACCCCGTTAAGGTATTAAACGCGATTAGTCTCGTTTACTTATTGCATGCTAATACCCGTCCCAACCTATCAGTCCTGGGGTTTTAGGACTTCTAATCCTAAAGGGAGGAGGGAAGGAAGTATAGGCATATATGGAGTTTCAAAAGGATAAAAGACTAAGGCGACAAACAAAACAAGTAGCAAATATTGAGGGATGAACAAATACATAAGAGGCTCACATAAACCCCATAAATCACATAGCATTTAGTTTAGCATGTCTTGCATATACTGATTTGGTCTAAAAAAATTAAACGGCGGACAGATTAGTTTAACACATGGAGTTGGATAAAAAGTCTGCATTAGGCAACCCGGATCCAAATGTCAGAGGTTGAGGTATTTAAAATAAGTTACTGATTAAGAATCTAATGCAGAAGAGTTTGAAACAGAAGGTTGAAAATTGCAGAAGTTCAAAGATGATTTCGAAATTAACAGAATTGTTTAACTAAAAATATAGCAGAAGTATAAGCCATGTTTTCGAAAGTGAGACGTTTTAAAGAAACAGACTGTTAAAGATTGCTTTGTAAAAGAGTTTAGGGAGTGCAGATACTTTAAAAAATAGGGTTGAAACTCTGTTTCGGAAGACAGCTTCAAAAGGGGAGGAGAAATTCAGGCAAAAGTTTAAAGACGTTACTTAAAAAAAATACAAGTTTGAAAGGAATTAAAGGCGGATTTATAAGAGTTTTGAAAACGGACAGGTTTGGACGAACTGTACTGAAAATTCTGAAACCAGTTGGTAAATTATTAATTAGACTAATTAGGCGAGTTTGAATTCCTATAGGCATGATTTCTATGTCCTGATTAAAGAAACATTACTGTGATTAAACTGGTTACGAAATGAATATTAACCTACAGTTTGCCTAGCGTTTAGGCATTTCCTATAGGCATGATTTCTATATGCAATTTGTTGTTTGATTATTAGATCCTATAGACAGGATATCTACTGATTTGCGGCATGGTTGAACATTAAATCCTATAGACATGATTTCTAAATGATTGAAAAGAATGCAAAAGCCTATAGACATGATCTCTAGGTGATTTAAAGCGTTGAACCTATAGGCATGACATCTAAATGATTAAATAACAACATTGGTCCTATGGGCATGGTATCTACCCTTTAGCAATAAAGTAAACCCCTCCCACACCCTTTACTAATATTTTCCCGAGTTCTTTTTACAAGGTTATTACAAAATCAGAAGAAAGAAGGTAAACAAAAATACATCACAGCCTACAGCTAGATCCAAACTGCCTAATGCAATCTTTAACATCCAATAGCATGTGTTTCACCAAATCCGGATTCCAGATTCCAAGGCCCTCTCTTACTCAGAGTGTTTCAAAGTTCCAAGGAGCCTCCAAGACCCCAGGCAATGCTTACACTCTGAATAATAAATATTGTAACAGAATAGTGCAAGTGTGGAATTACCAGCCCTCAGGCATCCAAGTTCAGAGGAAACTCTAGGGTCCCAAAGCATGGCTTACCAAAGGGGGTAGAACTTAGGAAACTAGGAATGAGTGCAAAGTGAGAGAGGAACCATAGCAAAGGGTGGTCATGCCCAGCCATGGCATAGGCTGGCACACCCCTGATCCCCTGCTTAGGTCAAACAAATAGGAGCAGACTCTGGGGAGTCAAACTTAGGGTCTGAGTGGTGATTAGGACACTACCAGACCCAAGTTAAAGCTCAACACATAAAGGGGAGAGGGAATGGGAAAGCATTTGAGTAGAGACTTAGGAGAGTCTGGTTCTAGATCATGGACAGTAATATAAGATGCTTCCATGATTTAGAACAGTACTAACATGCAAAAAGGGAATAGAGGGAAGGGATTTGCATGAAAACATATTAAAGAGAGACAGGAGAGCATAGCAGACTGAAGGTGCAAATCATAAAGAAAGGGCATAACAGACTTGAATGTAATTGCATAGTGCAGGAAGCATAAATAAACACATAGTGAAAGAGGTGTAGAAGAGGAAAAGTAAACACATAATAGGAGGGTGTTATTTAAATTAGAAATACATACCAGTTTTTCAGTTCTAGTACAGCAGAGAAACAACAGCAAATAAATAGCCATAAAGAATTAACAAGAGCAACTCCAATTTCACCAAGCACTTGGGAATTCAGAGGAACTCCAGAAATATTCAGACAGTAGGAGAGAAAGGAGCAGAGTGCTCAGTTGTAGTAGAGAAGGTAGAGAGTATAGTATATTTCTGAGACAGAGGTGTCCGTGTCGAGTGTGTGTAATTTTTCTGAAGTGTGAAGTGTATTGCAGAGGTGCAGAAAGAACTCTGTGAGAACTGAAAAGGTTGTCTCTTTTTATAGTGCAAAAACGAGTAAACAAAAAAGCAAGGAAATAAAATTTCAGTCAATCAAATAGGATCTCCCTTAGTCAAAGGGATTTGATTTCAAACGGGGATGAGTAATTAAGGAAAGGAAAATAATGAAAACCTTTTCAGAGTAGCATAATAGGGGTATGTTCATATAGTCTATTTAAGGTAAGAAACCTATAGTACACAGTTTTGAGAGAATAAGGAAAATACAGTAATCAAACAGCCAGAAATTTAAAAGCCTTTGAATGAACTTAGTCAGGAAAAGGGGGAAAGAGGTTAAGTTGTAAAAATCAGTAACAAAATCAATCAAGCCTTAGTAAAAGGAGATTGAAATCAATCACAAGCTAACAGAATCAATTCAGAAGAAAAACCCTCGTATATAAGCATGCTAGTATCAAACAAAAGAGACGGTCATAAGAGGTTTCAAATTATAAATAGGAAATTCCAAATTGATTGTAAACTCTGCATGAGTTCGAGAGCCTAGGGTCTTTTAGAGCAGAACCCTAGAGTCAAACTTGCAAAGACCCAAACCCTAGGATTTCAATCCGAGTAGGATATAGAAGAGAGAAGGCAAGCCTTTACAATAAACTTAGGGAACTCTTTCAGAGTTCCCTGAGGAAACACGCAAACATACGTAGCAAACTAGGAGCAGTAGAGTGCCAAAATTTTAAAGAACAAGTTTAAGAGAAAGCTCAGAACTCAATTAGGTTCAAAAGAGAGGAGAAATGTCATGGAATTTGGGAAATAGTAAAAGAAACACGTTTAGAACCCAAACGAATCCAGTGAAGGCAAACAATCTCAGTAGGATAAACAGTAGAAGGACATGCAATATAAACATGTAAAGCATACTCGTAGACAAAATCAGTAGAAGCAGTAACAGAACAAAGATAGAGAAACATGCGTATTAGCGGCGAAACATAAGAACAAACGAAAATACATAAGCCATGGCATGAACACACAGATTCACATAAAGAAAAGAAGAAGAAGAAGAAACGCTGTTAAGATTTTTGAAAACCCTAAAATTGGAAAGAAAATTAGGGAAAAACATCAGAACCTCGAGTAGAACATAGATCAGTTACAGATCTAAGAAAATAAGGGAAGAAAAAAGGTCGAACACGCAATTTAGGGTTTCTCAGAAACCCTAAAAATGAAAAGGCCTGGAAAGATCTGGTCTTTGAACAGGTCTGGGCCATGGCTAAGCCTTGCCAAAGCTCGAACATGCCGGAACGGAGCCGGAGAAATCAAAGGAACTCAGGTTGGCGGAGGAGCTGGAATGGCCTGTTGAAGATCTAACCTCAAAGAACCTTGAATAATCGTGGTTTGGGAGTGAAGGGAAGAGAGCACAGTCCATCCATGGCCCTGGGAAGCCATGGATGCCGGTGGATCTGGTCGGAGAAGACCGTAGGCGGCTAGGGTTTCGAGTGGTGTTAGAGAGAGTTTGAGAGATGAAGGAATTTGGGGGCAGCTATTTGTGAATAATGAATTAGGGTTAGGGGTGTGGGTGGAATTAAAAAGGAAAGAAGGAACAATGGCCGTTGATTAAAAAAATCAACGGCCAAGATTTAAAAATGGGAAGCGGACGGGTTAGATCAAACGGGTTTGGGGCGGGTTGAAATTAAAAATGGTTCGTCAATTAAGGGGTTGAAATTGGGGTTTGAATTGGGTGTAATTAAGGCTAAAATTGCAAAGAAATAAGGCCAAGTTTTAAATAGCCACTTTTTCCCATTTTATTTAATAAAAATAGCTAAAAATAATTTAAAAGTAACTTAAAAACACTAAATTGATTAATAATATATAAAAAATAATCTAAAAATATTAGGAACAATTTTATAATTATAAAACGCGATTAATTATAAAATAGGCTATAATTGCAATTTCATGCAATTAAGCTTTAGAAATTCCGAATAAATTTGTAAAAATGTGTAAAAATTATATTAATTATATTTTATTATAAATATGAGAACGAAATACGTTATTCGCCAGAAATGATAATTTGGGAATAATTTTGGATTTTTGCACTGTTAAAAATAGACAATAAATTAATTCTAAAAACACCTAAAAAAATTGAGAAAAAATACCAAAACCTTTGGGCATGCTTATATATGCATACATATACTATTTTGAAAGTATTTGAGTATATATAGAAAATATATAGGAAAAAATTGGGTATCAACAGCTGCCCCTCTTTACCCGGGAAGGATGAAAGAGTTGTCGGGTAAAGATATGATGGCCAATTTTGACCGGAAGCGGTGATTTGAAAAGAATTTTGACCGAGCTCCGATTTATGAGCTGCCTACATATCCCTAGTCTTACAGGAATCAGGCCGTATGTAGTTCAGGGGCCATTGACAGAACATGCCGATGGAGATTCGAAACGACGGACGCGAGGTTTTGGAGAGACAAGAGGTACTTGGCCAGCCAATCGGCTGCGAGAATCGGAGCGGGATCGCTCCTGTTGAGACGGTCGTTGCTAGCCGATGTACCTGCAAGTGAGCAATATAGGCGCATATCGTGTATAAACTTAAACGTGATGCAAGTTCCCGTTGGACCATGAATGTTGTCCTTGGACAGTTAGGATGACGTCCTTGGACCATGATGTCCTGGGCCATGAAGCGCAAAATTAAAGGATTCACAGGCTATGAGATGACGTTCTCGGGCTATGATAATGGCGCCTCCGAACCATGATGCCTTTGAATAATGTTATGCAAGATATAAAATGGGATCCTCGGGCCATGGAATGGTGTTCTCGGGCTATGAATATAATGCCTCCGAACGATGACGCCTTTGGACAATTTGGCGATATTTCAGCCCATGTGATGCAAGATTTGGCGGTATTTCAGCTGATGCAAAAGCGTAAATGGCGATATTTCAGCCGACGAAAATTTAAATAAAACAGGAGATGTTTCAGCCGACAGAAGATTTAAATAAAGTTTGGCGATATTTCAGCCGATGTGAAAAATAAAAATGGCGATTTTCAGCCGACAGAAGATTTAAATAAAGTTTCGCGATATTTCAGCCGATTGCAAGATGTAAGTGAAAGTGGCGATATTTCAGCCATGCAAGAAGGATAATGGGGCGCTATTTCAGCCATGCAAGATGGAGGTAGAGCTTAACCTCGGAAGGCAGAAAAGTAGTCTTATGCAATGAAGGAAATGCAGACGGAGACAACGCTTAGTCTCGAAAGGCAGAAAGGTAGCCTTATGCAGTGCAAGAATACAGAAGGAGACAATGCTTAGTCTCGAAAGCTAGGAAGGTAGCCTTATGCAATGAAAGGAATGCAGATGGAGATAATGCTTAGTCTCGGAAGGAAGAAAGGTAGCCTTATGCAATGCAGGAATGCAGATGGAGACAATGCTTAGTCTCGGAAGGCAGAAAGGTAGCCTTATGCAATGCAGGAATGCAGATGGAGACAATGCTTAGTCTCGGAAGGCAAAAAGGTAGCCTTATGCAATGCAATGAATGCAGATGGAGACAATGCTTAGTCTCGAAAGGCAGAAAGGTAGCCTTATGCAGTGCAAGAATGCAGATGGAGAAATGCTTAGTCTCGGAAGGTAGAAAGGTAACCTTATGCAATGCAAGGAATATAGATGGAGACAACGCTTAGTCTCGAAAGGCAGAAAGGTAGCCTTATACAATGCAAGGAATGCAGATGGAGACAATGCTTAGTCTCGGAAGGCAGAAAGGTAGCCTTATGCAATGCAAGGAATGTAGATGGAGACAACGCTTAGTCTCAAAAGGCAGGAAGGTAGCCTTATGCAATGCAAGGAATGAAGATGGAGACAATGCTTAGTCTCGGAAGGCATAAAGGTAGCCTTATGCAGTGTAGGAATACAGATGGAGACAATGCTTAGTCTCGGAAGGCAGGAAGGTAGCCTTATGCAATGCAAGGAATGCAGATGGAGACAATGCTTAGTCTCGGAAGGCAGAAAGGTAGCCTTATGCAATGCAAGGAATGTAGATGAAGACAACGCTTAGTCTCGAAAGGCAAAGGTAGCCTTATGCAATGTAGGAATGCAGATGGAGACAATGCTTAGTCTCGGAAGGCAGAAAGGTAGCCTTATGTAATGCAGGAATGCAGAAGGAGACAATGCTTAGTCTCGGAAGGCAGAAAGGTAGCCTTATGCAATGCAAGGAATGCAGATGGAGACAATGCTTAGTCTTGAAAGGCAGGAAGGTAGCCTTATGCAATGCAAGGAATGCAGATGGAAACAATGTTTAGTCTCGAAAGACAGGAAGGTAGCCTTATGCAATGCAAGGAATACAGATAGTAATAGAGATTCTTAGCTGATTGCTGGTAACTGATTGTGATATTGTGGTTGCTGGGGAATATTGCGTGCGGACAACAAAAAATGTGAATAGGTGCGATTGTTCAATGTGATTGTGTAATATGTTTGTGTCTCGGTGCCTGCATCCAAAGAAAATTGTGATTTTTGTCAAGGGGGAAAGGTTAGTTCGTTTCCCGTGGCCTCCGATGTTGCGTGCATCATTTGGGGTAGCGTTGCTAAACAGCAGCTGTCATAGTTATGCATGATTTAACTAGTATAACGTAAATAGAAAATGGTTTTGTTCAAATGAACCAACGACTGCAACGTGGTTCAAAGCATCACAACCTCTCTTGCTCCAGAATTTTGAGGGTCCTCCTCAAAATTCTGCCCCTGTTTACTGGGCTGGCACTTCTGACGGCTACATTAAACAAATGCAAAAATCAACTTCGAAATTTTGAGGGTCCTCCTCAAAATTCTGCCCCAGTCCACTGAGGTTACATCCTTGGCGATGAGTGGCTGAACGTTGACTTCGGAATTTTGAGGGTCCTCCTCAAAATTCTGCCCCAGTTCCAATAATAGGGGAAATGAAGATTTTTTAAATTGTGACCGAACCCATGGGGCTGCCTACGTATCCCATCTTAAACGGGAATCAATTCAGGCATAGTTCAAATTACATTATAGAAAAATCATAGGTGGTCACACATAGTATCGTTTCACCGCATCTGAATTGATTGGCTTTGGCCAAACCTCTCCGTCCATTTCTGCAAGAATAAGGGCTCCTCCAGTTAGAACCCGGTGAACCATGTACGGACCTTGCCAGTTGGGAGAGAATTTCCCCTTGGCTTCATCTTGATGTGGGAATATTTTCTTCAACACCAGCTGCCCCGGTGTAAACTTTCTTGGCTTAACTCTTTTGTTGAAGGCTCTGGACATTCTGTTCTGATACAACTGACCGTGGCAAACTGCATTCATTCTTTTCCCATCTATAAGGGCTAACTGCTCGTAGCGACCTTTTATCCATTCTACGTCATCCAACTCTGCTTCTTATATGATCCTCAAGGAGGGAATTTCCACCTCGGCGGGGATGACTGCTTCTGTACCATAAACCAGCATGTAGGGAGTTGCTTCGGTCGATGTGCGAACTGTGGTGAGATATCCCAACAAAGCGAATGATAACTTCTCATGCCATTGTTTGTGGCTTTCGACCATCTTCCTTAATATCTTCTTGATATTCTTGTTGGCTGCCTCCACAGCTCCATTCATATGAGGCCTGTAGGCTGTGGAGTTCTTGTGTTTGATCTTGAGTGCCCCACACATTGCTTTTATTAGGTCGCTATTGAGATTGGAACCATTATCAGTGATGATTGATTCTGGAATCCCGAATCGGCAAACAATACGATCACGGACGAAATCTGCCACAACTTTCTTAGTCACTGCCTTGTACGACGCTGCTTCAACCCATTTAGTAAAGTAATCTATTGCCACCAGGATAAATCTGTGGCCGTTTGATGCGGCGGGCTCGATAGGTCCGATGACATCCATCCCCCAGGCGGCAAATGGGCATGGTGAGCTTGTTGTAGTAAGCTCGTTTGGAGGCACCTTTATCGTGTCTACATGTATCTGACAGCAATGGCATTTGCGAACATATTGGATACAGTCTGTTTCCATAGTTATCCAAAAATACCCTACTCGTAGTATCTTCTTTGCTAAGACAAAACCATTCATGTGTGGTCCGCACGTCCCCGCGTGCACTCGTCCAATAGTCTGGATGCTTCTTTTGCTTCGACACACCTTAGCAAACCCAAATCGGGAGTGCTCCTATACAGGATTCCTCCGCTGTGAACGAAGTTGTTGGATAACCTCCGAAATGTGTGCTTTTGAGTAGCGTTGGCAAGTTTTGGATACTTTCCTATTGTCAAGTACTCTTCGATGTCGTGGAACCATGGTTTTCCATCCGCTTCTTCCTCAACGTGAGCACAATAAGCTGGCTGATCATAAATCCTTACTGAGATGGGATCAATGAAATTTGTGTCTGGATGTTGGATCATGGATGATAGAGTAGCCAATGCGTCAACGAACTCTTTCTGGACCCTGGGGACATGCTGAAATTCCATTTTTTTGAACCTTTTCCTTAACTCTTGTATGTGATGCAAATAGGGAAGTATCTTAGAGTTTTTGGTGGCCCATTCTTCTCGAACTTGATGTATGAGCATGTTTGATTCCCTGATCACTAGTAACTCTTGAATGTTCATGTCAATGGCCATCTTGAGTCCCACGATGCAAGCTTCATATTCAGCCATATTATTTGTGCAAGGGAACCTGAGCTTGGCAGATACCGGGTAATGCTGGCCGGTTTCTTATACCAGGACTGCTCCTATGCCAACTCCTTTGAAATTTGCGGCTCCATCAAAAAACAACCTCCAACCATCGTAGGATTCTGCAATATCTTCTCCTACAAAAGACACTTCTTCATCGGGAAAATATGTTTTCAGGGGTTCGTATTCTTCGCCAACAGGATTCTTGGCAAGGTGATCTGCTATGGCCTGGCCCTTAACTGCTTTCTGAGTCACGTAAACAATGTTGAATTCACTTAACAAGATTTGCCACTTGGCGAGCTAGCCGGTGGGCATGGACTTCTGGAAGATATACTTCAATGGGTCCATCCTAGATATGAGATAGGTAGTGTAGGCAAAGAAATAATGCCTCAATTTCTGAGCTACCCAAGTCAGAGCACAACAAGTGCGTTCTAATAAGGAATATCGGGCCTCGTACGGGGTAAATTTCTTACTGAGATAGTAGATGGCCTGCTCCTTTCTTCCCGTTTCATCATGTTGTCCCAGAACACAACCGAATGCTCCATCCAAAACTGCGAGATAAGGCAATAAGGGCCTTCCTGGCTCGGGCAGAACCAAGACTGGTGGCATTGACAGTTATTCCTTGATTTTGTCGAAGGCTTTTTGACAATTGTCGGTCCATCTAGTAGCAGCGTCTTTCTTTAACATTTTAAAGATGTGTTCACAAATTACTATGGACTGAGCTATGAACCGACTGATATAGTTAAGTCTTCCCAAGAAACTCATCACGTCCTTCTTGTTCATCGGCGGTGGCAATTCTTGGATGGATTTGATCTTTGATGGGTCCAATTCTATTCCTTGACGACTCACGATGAAACCCAGCAGTTTTCTGGCAGGAACCCCGAACGCACACTTGGCGGGATTCAGTTTCAGATTGTACCTTCTCAGTCTGTTGAAGAATTTCCTAAGATCTTCCATATGATCAACGACTTTCTTGGATTTGATGATGACATCATCCACATACACCTCGATCTCCTTGTGTATCATGTCGTGAAAGATAGTAGTCATGGCTCTCATGTAGGTGGTGCCAGCATTCTTCAATCCGAATGGCATCATTTTGTAGCAATATATTCCCCACGGCGTGATGAAAGCCGTTTTCTCCGCATCCTCCTCATCCATCCATATTTGATGATACCCGACGAAACAATCAACAAAGGACTGCAACTCGTGTGTGGCGCAGTTGTCGATAAGAATGTGTATGTTTGGCAAGGGGAAGTCATCTTTGGGACTGACCCGGTTGAGATCCTGGTAGTCGACACAGATTCTGACCTTCCCGTCCTTCTTTGGTACTGGCACAATGTTGGCTAACCATGTTGGATATTCCACTACCCCGAGCACTTTGGCTTTGACTTGCTTAGTAACCTCTTTTTTGATTTTCAAACTCATGTCGGGTTTGAATTTCCTGAGCTTCTGTTTTACTGGCGGACAAGTCAGGTCTGTTGGCAGTTTGTGAGCTACAATGGACGTGCTGAGACTAGTCATATCATCATATGACCAGGCAAATATGTCCTTATATTCTTTCAAAAATTTTGTATATTTCTCCTTCTCTGATGGCGACAAGTGAACGCTGATGCGAGTTTCCTTGACATTATCTGTATCTCCCAAATTAATGACCTTAGTTTCTTCCAGGTTGGACTTAGGTCTATTCTCAAAATTCTCAACTTCTCTGACAACCTCTTTGGGTATCTCATCTTATTCTGAGTCTACATCCTTTTGTTGCGTTATTTCATTGCAAGTCACAGTCGTTGGTTCATCGTCAAGATAAGTAATAGTAACGCTGTATAAAATAGAGTAAATGATAGAGAAAATAATAATCAATATATATATGATAAACTAAAATGCTTTTATTAAATCCATAATAGTTTGAAACATCGGAGCTCTTTTCGAAATAAAAGATAATGCGGAAAGAAAATCAACTAGTAAAGTAAGCTAAAAATGTGATGCATGGTGCTTTTGTTTAGCCTTGCTACCCCGAAGCTTTTCAGGACCTGACGGTCCTAATTGACCAGTTGTTGAGGCAGTCTCCTCTGTTCACAGCTTGTACGGAAGGGCCTTCCTCCCCCTCCTCCTCCTCGAAAAGAACACAGCAGTACATATCATCATCCTCCAAGAACAAATTCTTCATGGCTGCCAATGCCTCATCTTCTTCTGACCCATATATAGTATCTGCTGGTTGGAAGGTCTGCTCCAAGCTAGGTATCGGAAACTCAAATGGATAGTAGGGGCCACGCCATGGTGGAGACCAGTTCTGGAACTCCTCCCAAGTATAACCGTACCCTAGGCCAAATGTGGTACCATGCTTCTTTAGTTTGATGGGCTTAGTGATCCCCTGAAGATTCTTGCCAAGTCCCTTTCCAGGCTCATACCCATGCCAATTCAAGATACTATCGATTTTGTTGTCCCACCACTTATCCTTATCTATAGCATTACCCTTTCGATGTGGTGGTATGTTTCTCCGCCTATTCTCTTTTTTGGCCTCGATTATTGGGATGTTCTTGCGACTATATATGGGTTTACTACCATCGCCATGAATGATCACTTCTTGGTGGTTCTATTTGAACTTTACCGCTTGATGCAGGGTCGATGCTACGGCTCTAGCAGCATGGATCCAGGGGCATCCTAACAGCAAGTAGTAGGATGTCGGGACGTCTATTACTTGGAAGTCAACGTTGAACCAGGTTGTCCCCATTTGCAAGAATAGGCTGATTTCTCCAATAGTGGATCTTTGGGACCCATCGAAGGCTTTGACATTGATAGCCCCGTCTTTGATCTCGTATAGGCCTTTCCCCAGAGTTTTGAAAGTTACAAGCGGACAAATGTTGAGGCTCGATCCCCCATTAATCAGGACTCTAGTGATGAAATAATCTTCGCATTGCACGGTGATGTGCAGTGCCATGTTGTGGCTCAGACCTTCTGGTGGCAACCCATCTTCATGGAAAGTTATTTTATGTCTCTCCAGCACTTGCCCCATCATATTCGCCATTTCACCCCCGGTTATATTGCTGGGCACATAGGCTTCGCTCAGTATCTTCATTAAGGCATTCTTATGAGCGTCTGAATTTTGCAGAAGAGCCAGGATAGATATCTGTGCTGGTGTTTTGTTCAAATGTTCAGCGACCGAGTACTCCTTAGCCTGTATTTTCCTCCAAAGATCGTCGGGCCCTATCTCAATTGGACGTCTCGGGGCTTGCTTACCAGACTTGGCTAGGTGCTCTGGGGTGTAGACCCTCCCTGTTCTAGTCATTCCTTGCGCAGCAATTATTTCTCCTATCCTGGTCTTTCCTTTCCTTCTGGCTTCGGCAGTGTAATCCCATGGTACAACATTCGAGTGGAATGGTGTTATGTCAGTCATCGCCACCGGAATAGGCACCTTTGGTGGTAGCACATCAACTTCAAAGGGTGTAGGTGCCTTTGGAACTCCAAACTCAACCTCGATTTGCCCGGGAGTCTTTGCAGATGGAGGTACTTCAAATTCAAGAGGTATAGATATATTTACTTCGTCGTCCTTGGAGGGCTGATTCTGTACAACAATTGGGTTAAGGGTAACCACTGGCTTCTTTGGTTCATCCCCTTCAGCAATCAAACCTATCGACCCTTTAGGGTCCCAATCATCCTCGATCTCAATCATATGAATGTCTCCACCTTTATAGTCAGGTAGGGGGTTGTTTCGAATGTTAGGAGCGGGATCCTTTGCTACGATGACCTTATTGTCAATCAAGGTCTGAATCTTATCTTTCAATGAACGACACTCGTCAAGGGTATGCCCCTTCATGCCGGAGTGATACGCACAGGTCTTGTTGGGGTTAATCCACTGGGAGGGATTTTCTGGAGCTTTGACTGGGATAGGAGTGACATAACCAGTGGATTTAAGCCTTTCATATAGCTGGTCAATTGGTTCAGCGATGGCTGTGTATTGTCTGGGAGGTTTGCGGTCAAAATTTGGTTTGGGTCTCGGGAAATTTTGGCGGGTGGGTGGTGATTGGTAATGAGGGGGTTAAGCGTTGTAAACAGGTGTTGGTTGAGAATATCTAGGTGAAGTGGGTTGATATGTGAGGGGTGGAGAGGATTGGTAAACGGGAAGTAGATAGGAGGGTGCAAGTGCTTGGTAATTCGAGATAGGCTGATATGTAAGTGGAGGTGACGGGTAAATGTGGTATTTTAGTGGTGACTTGGCTCCCTGTGCGACCATTACGACACTCACATCTTTCTTCTTGGACGTGCCACCAGTCTTCAAAGCCTTATTGGTAGCTTGCAATGCTTCAAGATTTGTGACCATACCATTTTTGATGCCCTCTTCGATTCTTTCTCCAATTTTGATGATATCCGAGAATCTCTGACCCTCGATCAACATCAACCTCTCATAATATTGGGGGTCCTGAGCCCGAACGAAGAACCTATTCATCTTCTCTTCTTCTAGGGCTGGCCTGACCTTTGCAGCTTCTGACCTCCAACGAGTAGCATACTCGCAGAATGTTTCGTTGCGCTTTTTCTTCAAATTCTGTATGTAGAACACATCCAACGTGTTTTCAGTATTGAACCGAAATCTATGCATGAAGTCCAATGCCATGCTCACCCAACTTGTCCACTTCCTGGGGTCCTGACTGATATACCAGGATAGTGCATCTCCCTTCAAACTCCTCATGAAGAGCTTCATGCGGATTTTCTCATCTCTCCCAACCCCAACTAACTTGTCGCAATAGGTCCTTAGGTGGACTCTGGGATCTC
>MU721479.1:0-17771 GCA_026770625.1 Nicotiana glauca | reverse complement strand
ATAGTGCAAAAACGAGTAAACAAAAAGGCAAGGAAATAAAATTTCAGTCAATCAAATAGGATCTCCCTTAGTCAAAGGGATTTGATTTCAAACGGAAATGAGTAATTAAGGAAAGGAAAATAAGGAAAACCTTTTCAAAGTAGCATAATAGGGATAAGTTCATATAGTCTATTTAAGGTAAGAAGCCTATAGTACACGATTTTGAGAGAATAAGGGAAATACAGTAATCAAACAGCCGGAAATTTAAAAGTCTTTGAATGAACTTAGTCAGGAAAAGGGGGAAAGAGGTTAAGTTGTAAAAATCAGTAACAAAATCAATCAAGCCTTAGTAAAAGGAGATTGAAATCAATAACAAGCTAACAGAATCAATTCAGAAGAAAAACCCTCGTATATAAGCATGCTAGTACCAAACAAAAGAGACGGTCATAAGAGGTTTCAAATTATAAATAGGAAATTCCAAATTGATTGTAAACTCTACATGAGTTCGAGAGCCCAGGGTCTTTTAGAGCAGAACCCTAGAGTCAAACATGCAAAGACCCAAACCCAAGAATTTCAATCCGAGTAGGATATAGAAGAGAGAATGCAAGCCTTTACAATAAACGAAAGAGTTCCCTGAGGAAACACGCAAACACACATAGCAAATTAGGAGCAGTAGAGTGCCAAAATTGTAAAGAACAAGTTTAAGAGAAAGCTCATAACTCAAATAGGTTCAGAAGAGATGAGAGATGTCATGGAATTTGGGAAACAGTACAAGAAACACGTTTAGAACCCAAACAAATCCAGTGAAGGCAAACAATCTCAGTAGGAGAAACAGTAGAAGGACATGCAAGATAAACATGTAAAGCATACTCGTAGACAAAATCAGTAGCAACAGTAACAGAACAAAGGTAGAGAAACATGCGTATTAGCGACGAAACATAAGAACAAACGAAAATACATAAGCCATGGCATGAACAAACAGATTCACATAAAGAAAAGAAGAAGAAGAAGAAATGCTTTTAAGATTTTTGAAAACCCTAAAATTGGACAGACTAATTTTTAAGAAAGAAAATTGGGGAAAAACATCAGAACCTCGAGTAAAACAGATCAGTTACAGATCTAAGAAAACAAGGGGAAAAAGAACCTCGAACACACAATTTAGGGTTTCTCAGAAACCTNTTGTCATCCGACTCAGGTACATTTGAGATCGGTTGGGTGTAGTGAGGTACAATTTCCACAAAGATAGGAGTGTTATAGAGGTGTTCGTTTGTGGTTTTTGGTGGCTCGGGAATTAGCAGTGGAGTGTTGTTGCATGTGTAGCAGGTTTGAACGTGGGTAGGCTGCATTTGTGGTTGCGGGGTGTTTTGTGGAGGTGTGGAGTTTTGGGTGTTGTTATCAGGAGCATCAAGAGAGAATGATAGGCTTGCCAAGTTCCTAACTTGGTCCAACTCTTCCTGGAATTTCAGCAATTTTTGTTCAAGATGAGCAGCAGTTCCCTTAANTGCCAAAGCTCGAACATGCCGGAACGGAGCCGGAGAAATCAAAGGAACTCAGGTCGGCGGAGGACCTGAACAAGCCCGTTGAAGATTGAACCTCGAAGAAACTTGAATAATAGTGGTTTGAGAGTGAAGGGAAGAGAGCACAGGCCATCCATTGCCCTGGGAAGCCATGGATGCTGGTGGATCTGGTCGGAGAAGACAGTAGGCGGCTAGGGTTTCGAGTGGTGTTAGAGAGAGTTTGAGAGACGAGGGAATTTCGGGGCGANGGGTACCCTGAGAAGTTTCCTCCCTTTCAATCTCCTTTCTAGCACTTGTGTTTTCCATCTTTCCTTTGTTCTTGTTACGGATAGGACTCGGAGGAGGAGGAGGAGGAGGTGGAGGGCCCATGGATCTTGTGGAATATGCTGATTGTGCTAGAATGCACGAACTAACCTTTGGGGAGGGGAATAAAAATAAAAGAAAAACAAAAGGTAACAAGTTAGTGTGGGTTCTGAGGAAAATTATTGCAGTATTTAAACACATTGTGCGAGAATGTAAATCGTGTCCTAATTTTGGTGCCTTGTTGTGCCCGAGGTAGGCCTAGCGACAAATAGTTTTGGAGAACTTATAATGCTAAATACANATGAATTAGGGTTAGGGGTGTGGGTGGAATTAAAAAGGAAAGAAGGAACGAGGGCCGTTGATTAAAACAATCAACGCTCAGGATTTAAAAATGGGAAGCAGACGGGTTAGATCAAACGGGTTTGGGGCGGGTCGAAATTAAAATTGGGTCGTCAATTAAGGGGCTGAAATTGGGGTTTGAATTGGGTGTAATTAAGGCTGAAATTGCAAAGAAATAGGGCCAAGTTTTAAATAGCCACTTTTTTCATTTTATTTAATAAAAATAGCTAAAAATAATTTAAAAGTAAATTAAAAATACTGAACTAATTAATAATATATAAACAATAATTTAAAAATATTAGGAATAATTTTATAATTATAAAACGCTGTTAATTATAAAATAGGCTATAATTGCAATTTCATGCAATTAAGCTTTAGAAATTCCGAATAAATTTGTAAAAATGTGTAAAAATTATATTAATTATATTTTATTGTAAATATGAAAACGAAATACGTTATTCGCCAAAAATGATAATTTGGGAATAATTTTGAATTTTTGCACTATTAAAAATAGACAATAAATTAATTCTAAAAACCCTTAAAAAATATGGAGGAGAAATACCAAAACCTTTGGGCATGCTTATATATGCATACATATACTATTTTGAAAGTATTTGAGTATATACAGAAAATATATAGGGAAAAATTTGGTATCAACACATAACACGAGATATTACCGAGCCTTTGTGTGGTCGGGTACAATGATGTATGATATGAGGTTCCTGTTAAGGCTAGGTACAATCAAGACCTCCTGAGTCTGGGTACAATCGAGTCCTCTACGAGGTCTGGTATGGAGTTCTGTGATATGAATTATTACTAAGTCCTTTGAGACCAGGTACGTCAGGTTCTGTTAAGGCCGGGTGCAATCGAGATCTTGTGAGGCCGAGTACGATATGATGCAACATAATATCTTATGCCCCGATGAGCGGCTTAATGGTACTATATTATGATTAATGCATTGCCCCAATAATGGCTTGATTTTGTTTACAAAATATACATATATTCATGATTCATAGTTATAGCAGTGCACGCCCCCAGTGGCTTGTCTTTGGTATTCAGGCTAAACTTGTGTACTTATATCTCTTATGATATGCCTTTGGTTTACATAAGTTATCTGTCTTGCATACTCAGTACATCTTCCATACTGGCGCACCTTTCTTTGGGCACTATGTTCATGCCCATAGGTACATATAGACCCGATGACGTCCCTACCTATTCGTTTCAGCTGATTGGTCATTGCACTCCATATCTCCGGAGTGGCTTTTTAGCAGTCAATAGGTATCGAAGTGTATGTTCCAGTTATTTTGGGTGTATGGTAGGCCCTATCCCAACTAAGTTTTACATATATGTATATCTTCCCCATACTCTTAGAGGCTTGCAGACTAGTGTTCGGATGTATTTAAGTGTTGGTTATAACTTTGTTGGTAACGGCTGTGAAGAAAATGTTAATGTTTCTTTTACAGTCAGTTGTGTACATTCTAAATTCTGGTATTACACTTGGAGGACTTGTTGGCCCAGAATGCATGTAAAAGGGGTCTAAGTATAAACGTTGGTTTGCACAGGTCTTCGGGCATCGTGTGCCGGTCTTACCTCCCAAGGTTAAGGTGTGACAAACTTGGTATCAGAGCATATTTGTCCTAGAGAGTCTACAAGTCATATCTAGTAGAGTCTTGTTTATGGGTATATTGTGCACCATACTTATAAACAAAAGGCTATGGAATATCTAGGGTGAATACCTTTATTTCTTATCTAGATCATGCGATAGATCGGAGTTGTAAGTGTCCACGTCTAACCTCTATTTTGTTTATATTTATTACAATGCCTACCATGAGATGTCATGAAGTTGTTCAGAGATTGGGTGAAGAGGTATGAGAGGTACCAGTCAGGTACCACCTGCCCACATAGATCAACGAGAAATTCAGAATGAGGTTGATATACAGGTTTTGGGAACAACACCAATAACCTCGGAATGGCAAAGAGAAACTAATGTGCCTCTGATTCCTTCCCCGATCATTCCTGAACAGGATATAGCCTTGAGGAGTGTTGTGCAGTTTTTGACTCGATTAGTAGCCTCTCAAGCCCAACATCAGGCCCCTACCACCTTAGATAGAGAAGTTAGTACGAGAGTTCGGGATTTCATAAATTTAGACCCCCGGTATTCACAAGAACAAATCCAAGAAAAGATCACTAGAATTTTCTAGATCAGATGCAACGAACTTTACAAGTTATGCACACTACTAATATGGAGTCTGTGGAGCTTGCCTCATATAAATTAAGGGATATTGTTGTGACTTGGTATGAAGCTTGTGAACAATTTAGGGAACCTCTTGCTCCACCAGTAGGATGGAGGGAGTTTTCTGAGGCATTTCTATAATAGTATTTGCCTATGGAACTCTACCAAGATAATAGATTCTTATGTTTGGAACAGGATAACATGAGTGTTTGGGAGTATAGCATGCAATTTAACTCCTTTGCCAAGTATGCCCCTTATGTTATGGCAGAAATGAGTGATAGAGTACATTGATTTGTGGGTGGTTTACGACTACATTTGATTAATGGTTGTACCACTTCTTCTCTGGGTTCGAGTATAGATATTGCTCGTATTTAAGTTTATATGCAGAACTTAGAGGATTACAAGAGACAACAACGTGCCCCTCGAGACATGGTCGGGGCTAACATAATAGAGCTTGATATACATGTGACATGGGAGTGTCTTGATGTGACTTACAACCTCCGTTATCTCGGTACCCATCTTATCCGGTGGCTCATAAGACGTCGCAGTCCTAAGGCAAGCTTCGTAATCAAATGACTCATTACGGTCAGGTTCAGAATCCACGATGACAGAGCTCACAATATAGTAGAGACCCTAGTAGGATGAGTCCTGTGGCGCCACATTGCGGCCAATATGGTAGGAATCATTATGGCATATACCTTCAGGGTTTGAATTTTTGCCATTAATGTAGGCAGCCCAGTCATATTATGCGCTATTGCCTAGAAAGAAATATGGGTAATAGGATATCACCAACGGGATTTGCATCAGCTTCATCATCATCAATATGCCCTTATGAGCAAGGCGCACAACTATTAGTAGGAAGAGGTAGAGGTAGAGGTAGAGGTGGAGCATCTAACTTGGATTGCAACAAAACCCTATTTATGTATCATCGGGACGATATAACTTAGAGTCATCAATGGATGCGGTTATAGGTATATTATCCGTGTTTTGCATAAATATGTATGCTTTGGTAGATCCAGGTTCCACTTTGTCGTACATTTCTCTACTTGTTGCTAGTAAATACCATAAGGAGCCCATATTGTTACATCATCCATTTGAAGTGTCCACACCTATAGGTGAGTCTGTGATAGTTAAATGAGTATATTGAGGTTGCGATGTGATGATTCATGATAATTATACCTCAGCTGATTTGAATGAATTAGAAATGATGAAATTTGATGTCATTAAAGGGATGGATTGGTTGGCTTCGTGCTATTCAAACATGGATTGTGGGACGAAAGTTGTTGGCTTTAATTTTCCAATAGTACCCGTTATTGAATGGAAAGGTTATATTGCAGAGCTAAGAGGGAAAGTTATTTCTTACCTTAAGGCTCAAAAGATGTTCTCGAAGGGGTCTATTTATCATCTGGTGTGAGTATAATATGGGGAGGCAAAGCCTTCTACCCTTCGATCAGTTCCAGCTATTAGTGAATTTCCTAATGTATTTATTGATAAGCTCCCAGGTGTCCAGAGAGAGAGATCAAGTTTGTCACTGATGTGTCATTTGATATGCAACCGAATCTATTCCTCCATATAAGATGGCTCATTTCAAGTTGAAGGAATTAAAAGCTCAATTGAAGGATCTTTTGATGAAAGCTTTATCCGACCCAGTGCTTCCCCGTGGGGATCCCCAGTGCAATTGTTTGAAAGAAAGATGGTTCGTTGAGAATGTGCATTGATTATTGACATCTGAATTAGGTAACTATTAAGAACAAGTATCTGCTCCCAAGGATTGACAATTTGTTTGATCAATTGCAAGGCACTAAGTAGTTTTTGAAGATTGATCTCAGATCTGGGTATCATCAGTTAAGAATCAAGGGAGAAGATGTCCCAAAGACAGCCTTTCAGACCAGATATGGCCATTACAAATTTCTCATTAGCCTAACCAACAAACCAATGAGTTTTATGGATACGATGAATCGATTGCTTAAGAAATTTTCGAATATCTTTATGATTATGTTCATAGATGATATATTGGTGTATTTGTGATTAGAAGCGGAGCACACTAAGCATTTGCGAAAGGTTTTACGCATGCTCCGGGATCATAAGTTGTACCCCAAGTTTTCCAAGTACGAATTCTAGCCAAACTCAATGACTTTTCTTGGGCATATAGTATTGGGTGACGGTATCAAAGTTAATAGTCAAATAGTTAAAGTAGTTAAGAATTGGCCAAGGCCCATAACTTCTACAGAGGTACGCAACTTTCTGGGCTTGGCTGGTTACTACTGAAGGTTTGTGGAGAATCCATAGCTACTCCATTGACTTAGTTGACACATAAGGCAACTAAATTCTAGTGGACCGACACTTGTGAAAAAAACTTCCAAAAGTTAACGGACAAGCTAACGTCGGCACCAGTTTTAACTCTTCCTGAAGGACCTAAGTGCTATGTTATATATTGTGATGCCTCTAGAGTGGGATTGGACAGTGTTCTGATGCAACATGGAAGGGTTATTGCATATACTTCAAGGAAACTAAGCAAACATGAGCAAAATTACCCGACCCACAATCTAGAATTGGTAGTTGTCATCTTTGCTCTAAAAATATGGTGTCATTATTTGTACGAGGTTCATGTTGACTGATCATAGGCTAGATTCATGTAATTTGACGACTGTTTATGTCCCAACTTGATTATGTTTCACTGTTATAATATAGTTAAATGATGATAAATTGGCTCTAATTGTGAATTTCACACGTTGCAAGAGTAATATAGTCAAATGACTTTATAACTGTGTTGCATTACAGTTGGCATACATAACTTACATGTAGATATAGTGATGTATTATTCCCCATGTCAATCACACTTGACATATTTTATCTGTGTTGAAATTAAACTATTAAACTTGAAAGCATGTCTATATTTTTGCACTATTTAATCTATATTTAGATTGTACTTGTCTGAACTAGTAAGTGCTTTCGGCTCAAGTTTAGTCTTGTTACTTATTGAGAACATTGGGTCTATTGTACTCATACTACACTCTGCACTTTGTGTGTAGATCCAGGTACTTCTGGATACGGCGACTGCTAGCTTTGGAGCTTTATCTATTGGATACTATCGAGGTAGCTGCCTTGGCATCCCCAGACATTGACTCTTCTTCTTTTAAGTTATTTTTACTTATCTATCTTCCTAGACAGTATTTTAGCAGTCAGACTATGTTTACCATGAAAATGGTAATAATAATTAAATTTATAAATGGAATTCTAAAAATACGTGATCTATTCTCGAGCTAGTTGTTAGAGTAGATGATGCTAGTAATATGGAGTTTAACGATTAAATGCAAGCTAAAATGAGATAGTAACCGAACCGAATGGCCTACTACCCGAATATAGGCCTGGTCGATGAGGGACCTTGGGGTCGACTTCAGGGTCGAATTCGAGCTAACGGGGATAGCCGGGGATGGGATAACAGTTGAAGATATAATTAAATAAGGCTCTTTACACGCTGTCCCGCTATTGTTATGGTCATCGTTATGCTGGCCTTTGCTGTTGCTATTAGCCCAAGGTAATGATGGACGGGCAGTCGGTTTCCCTCTCATGTAGATTGTCGTTCAGATTATGCACCACTACTCAAAAGGGGGCTCAGATATACATCGCTGCTCACCTTCACATCCTGGCTCGACGTGGTGCTCTACTCCGAGTTGGGGGCTTGCATGGCTAGACGTTCCAAGAAGCGGATTCTAAGTAGCCGTGCAAGTGGGATCGTGGGTTGTTCGGTCCGCTGTCTCTCCGAGGCTTCCTTGGCCAAAGAAGGTCCTCGAGCTTCGGAGAGCTATAGCATTTTTTAACCCTCCCTGCTACTCACCTTGTCCCTTTGGGGATATTAGTATGGAAGGTTGGGACGAAACTCCCGAGGATGTGGGTCCGGAGGCACCTGTTGCGTACTTTTGAAGGTGGACCGGTATTTAGGCTTTTACTTCGTGCGTGCGTCCTTCTGTCTCTTCCTTTATGCGTAGAGATCCTCCGTAGGCTTTTGTAATTGTATGTAAGGACCCTCTAGGGCTGTTGTACATGGATCTTTATGAATATAAATATCTTTTACTGATTTCTGCTTTCAATCCTTGCTTTGTAATTGCATGTTCTCATGCACTTCGAGGCCCTTTGAATGCCTACTTTTACTTGTTGACCGTTGATATCTGACTTGGGTGCGAGCATTCTTTCCGCTCCTCTACTGATCGACAAGGCTCTCTTTCGAATCCATGGTCATACCTCAGAGCAATCCTGGATTGATCTGATAGGCCCGGGCTATCGGGGCCCTTCGAGTTGTGTGGAGATAATGCACCAGATTTTGGGGCCTTCGAGGATATTATCGTGGATGAAGGTCAGCTTCGGGTACCAGGGGGTCCCTTTTGGTCTTGATGCAGATAGCCCCCTTTAAAACGTATAGGATAGACTTTCTGCTGAGGAGTTGCCTGTACTCGGGTGCTGCCTCGAACCTTCGTGGAGCTTTCGTGATCGGAGCTTCCCGTGCTTATTCCTCATTTTCAGAAAAAGGGAACCACAAGACCGGGTACTTGCCCTGTGTTGAATGATGGTGTTGAAAGCTTCTTGAAGTCCGATTTCTTTTGGTCGGGTACTCTCGAGGTAGAACACTATCTCGAGCTTGGAGATAATATGGACTACTCCTCGAGTCTTGGCTTCTCGTCAAAGGATGCTTTTGGGATCAGGTATCACCCTATCGATCTACATCGAGGCTGTAGGATTTTAGGGGCTCACTCTAGGTAGGCGAGTCGCTGCTGCTTCTCACATATATGTGGGGCAACTTCGGCTTCTTTGCAAGACCTCGCTGTTTTTAGGTAGCTGCTTTTCTGCTTTGGCATATGGTTCTTCATTTCTTCAGGCACAAAAAGTGTTGGTGCACGCCCTTGCTTTGATATGTTAGGAGCGGGGAGTACTGCTTCCGGCGCTTAGGAATCGTAGGAGTTCGCTCTGAAGATGGTGTCTTTGATAAGAAGGGAACATCTGGAGACGGTAAGAAAATACTGTGGATGGAGTGAGGGGATAGCGCTGCAGGTGCTTCCCCTGGATGAGAGTATTACAGACTCTACTGATGGATTTTTGAGCGTATATCTATATCCTTTCATGTTTGGTCCCCTTGATAGGGTCGTTCTTGATTTTTGCTTGAAGTATCGGGTTACTTTGGCGTAGATACATCTGTCGTTTTGGCGGGTGGTGCTGATGATGAAGTTTTGTACGGAGAAAGCTAGGCTTGAATTCACGCTTAACCATCTTGTCAGGCTATACCAGCCCTTTCATCACCAGGGCCTGCTAACCTTGAGGTGTCATTTGTTCATGCCTTTTGTAGTTGACGACGAAGAGGACAGGGATCGAGAGTAGGCCGACTGGTTTATCCAAGTCCGAACGTTCGGCATTATCCCCGTGGAGCTTTTGCCATTTTCCGAAGGGTGGAATTACGCACGTGAGTGGAGCGTCTGGTGCCTTTTCAGATTTTGCCTATAGCAAAAGTCAGTTGAATAATAATGTTTTTTACCTTGTTGCAGCAACTTCATGGATGCCAGGGGAAGTCTTTGACCTGCCCGGATGGGTACGGAGGTTGGTGACCCATTCAGCATGCGATGAGCATTCGTGGCGAGTTGTGCTTCGTATCAGATGGGGAGCAAAATACCAAGGTATGTGCGCGTGCTGCACTCGCCTTGGCCTTCATATATTTGAGGTAATGTTTTCCTCTTTCATTTGTACCGTATTCGCCGCTTGTATATATCGGGCGGTCCTTTGGGACGAGGTAGTGCTCTTCCGAAGATGGGAAGGAGTCGCCAACCTTCAAACCGAGGGACGATGGCGATAAGAGGGATCGACACCCGCGAGATGATAAAGCTTTTAGTGGTGCTAAACGGTCCTGTGTTTCCTAAAAGAGGGCATCGTCCAAGATTGCTACTCCGGAATACCTGATTCTAGGTCGGCGATGCCTTCGAGTGAATATGCTTTGCCCGAGGCTATTTTTCCTGGGGCCGAAGAGGCAGGATCAACAGGAGTGTGTTCCGACTTTGAGGAAGTCCGTCGGCTTCACTTCATGGTGAGTTTAGTCGTAGTTTTCCTGTATTCCGTGTCCTCCTTCCTCTATTGAGCTTTTCTTGTGCAGGCATGTGATAGGCTTATGTATGAGCTACTCCGTCAAAGGTCTAAGCTTCAGAAAATTTTGGGCGAGGGTGAGTCCCTTAGGCTTCTTAGCGAGGAGAGGAGATCGAGTTGCTGCATTGGCGATATGAGGCGTACCGGAGCTCGAATTATGAGAGCTATTTGATGGAGCAGGTAACTTTTTGCAGCTCGCGCTTCGCTCTATTTGTCCCTTAAGATTAACCCTCTTTTTTTATATTAGCTGCAGAAAAAGATGGAGGCTTTGGAGTACCTTAAGGGCGACATCGACCACGTCAAAACTGCTTATGGTGAGCTAAGGGCTCAAGTGCAAGCTCAAGCTTTAGAGGAGGCAAGTGCCTCGACCAAGGTCCCCACCTTCAAAGTCCAACTCCGCTTGGCTCGTGATAATGCTAAAGTTTAAGGGGATATGATCGGGAAATTTGAATATGATCTTTCAAAGATCAAGACTGAGATAATTGATTCCCTGGCTGAGGCAACGCTAAGCTGAACCAAGGCTGATCAGGAGATGGAGATTCGTATGAAAGACGTTGTGGATACTCAAGCCAAGCTAAAGCGAGCCCTCGATCGAGAGAAGTGGATCAAGGAATATGTTCGTTATAGATCCCGAAGGGAAGTACTTGAGGAGATTGGCGCGAGGGGCTTTATTCTCTCATAGGAATTAGCTCAAGCAAGGGCGGACGAGCGTGACATGCGGTCACTCCTTGTTGACGAGGTGGAGAGCGAACCTTGCAAGCCGTAGCTTTTGTCGCTTTGTATTTGATATATGTAGAGCATGTTTGTAGATGAAGAGTGCGTCCCCTTTTTTTTGCGTATGTAATATAAGAGGAACTTGAAGCTTTATTTTTTCTGCGTCTCTTTTCTGTTATTGGTCTTGACCAAGCAGACTGGTTTCGATGTTCGGCGGGATCCTCGTAGGTCAAAAATCGATCGGACAAGCCCGGTGGATCTTAAGTGCGATCCTTGATGTGAGCAGGCATTGGGGACTTTGTGCTTTGCCCGACCGTTTAGGCTTATTCTTCGAGTCGGGCTTTGACTCAAGCCTTCCTGCCCTTGAATCATCTATGCCTATAGTGGCAGGTAGTAATGGTTCCCATTTCTTGCCTTTGGGTATTGTTGTTTAGACTATTTTGGGTCCAGTCTCCGAGTCGCGTTGCAATTCGAGCTTTAATTAACCCTTAAGTTCTTTTCTGCCTGCATGGGCGGATGGCGATGGCCTTTCATGCTTCGGGTCAAAGTGACCTTATAGGTAGGTAGTCCGGCGGATCACTCGACTGGCGATAGTGGCATTTATGCCGTGCTCTTAGGCATATTGTAGTCTAGTCATTTCGGGTCCAGTCTCCGAGTCACGGTGCGATTCGAGCTTTAATTGCCCCTTAAGTGCCTTTGATTTCCCGCACGGCGATAGTGCCTCTTACACTGTTTTGGTCGTTGAGACCTTTTAATGTGTGGCCCAGAGGCTTGCTTAGTTGGCGACAATGACTCTTACGCTATTTTTGCATGTGGGTTTTTTGTAGGCTTTGTTTTCTGCTCTTTAAGGTCTTTTGAAAGATTTTTGCCTGACCCGTCGTCGGTTATGGAAGAACCTCGATATCAAGTCGTTATCAGTGATGTTTCAAGCACCTCAGAAGGTTTATAGCTCGTAGGCTGAGTAGGTTGAAGCCTTTGTGATTTGGAGCTGACATGGTCGAAGCTCGTTTTTGCCTGTTGAGGGAAGCCTGTTTTAACCGGTTCTTTCTGAAGTATATTCGAAGTAGTGGCATGTGATTTTTGTTTAGCGACGGTGGTGTGTCCCCAAGTCGCATTAGTTTGGCTGTATCAACCGTTTTGATCGTAGTCATATAAGTTTGGCCGAAGCCATTTTTGGTGCCGAGTGATAGTTTAGGCGTCTACACTGAGGTATGCCCTTTGGGATTCTTACAAATGCAGCGTATAGCCTAAATTTTGGGATTTTAATGCCTGTTGAGGTCTTACAGTTTTTGTTGCGATGTAGAATGGATCTGGTTACGCCGAGTCTGCTCACTAGGGGTCTTACAATTTTGGGTTTTCCAGCATATGGCGATTGACAACAGTTTCCGAGTTATCAAGTTGTTTAAGCATGAAGGCTTTATGAGCCCCGAGTTCCGACCCTGGGGTTATGCGAGTGCCAAATTCTTGACGTTAAGTCTCCGAGTATTTCGGGATGCATTTGGTGGAGGTGTCCCCTGTCGGGGGTATATTTGAGATTTCTTTGTCTGAATAAAATGTTGAAAAGATATCTTTTTATTGCTTGGTACATACATACATTGTTTCATCGTCGTGAGCTCGACCCGCGCGGGCGCGGCTCCTCAAACCATTCGACCCGGTTCATAATTCCCGATTGGGGTTTAGTGTGCCATTTCCCGGTCCTCCCGAGGGGGCGGTGGCCTTAGAAGCAGATCATCACTCTTCGTTGGGCTATAGAAGAAGGCCTGCGACCCTATCGGATCCTCTTCTAGGGGTATGTTGCTCCGCTAATAATCTTGCTGACAAAGCCCTCTCTAGGGCGGAAGCTAAAGGGAAAAGGCGCGGTGGCCCCTTTTTTGAGGCTTAAGGATCTTCGGGTAGAGCTAAAATATCCGAACATCCTGGCCAGCTGTCTGCATACAGGTTAGTGAAAAAATAACGAGGGAGTAAAGCAGTTCTTCCTATCTTTTCGGGGCGCGAGTCTTGGTTCAGCCCTCCGCGTGTCTTATCAGGCTTGGCCGAAGTGTGGTTTGCTTACCCTTTGATCCTTCTGAGGGTGGGGGCATTGACACCGGCAACACACCATATGGTGTAGAATTTTCTCTCATCGCGTATTATCCCCCGTCAACTCATTTTAGTTCTATCTTTTGCGAGGGGTTCCACCCTCTTAGTGAGATAGGGCTGACGGTGTCCTCGGATTATGTGCTGGCGGTCATCTGAATAAGACGTCCATCCTTTGCGCCTTCTCTGATGGTATAGAGCTCGACGTCCCGGCCCGAGCTCAGACGGGCTACATCAAGAGAATGGTCTTTGTGGCGATTTATCATTTGGAATTCGCAAGGGATTTGAGATGCGGGGGCAATTTGGTCTGTTAGTTCGGACCGCTCCACCGACTTTGGTCCAACATCATTGTTGTACGTGACCGAACCACCTGAATTCACGAACACATGTTTTATTTAAGATAAATCAAATGAGGGAGAGGGTTACCAATACGTTAGTGTGACGCCGGGGAGGAGTTTTGGTGCCCTTTTTCCTGGGTATAAGGGTGTCCTCCGAAATATTTCCCTGGACCCGTTTTTCCCTGACAGCGAACATTTTCACTTCTCATGATATGAGTCCTCGGAGGGTGTTGCCATTCCTTCACTGTCGTGGTGATACGTCGTGGATTGTTCACTTTATTCTTCCCGGTTGCCTTCCTTCCTTGGGGCTGGATCGAGCCTGACCACTCGATGGTACTCGGCGGTAATTTTTATTAAGTAACACGGCTATCGTCTTTCCGATATAGGGTCATTTTTTACCCTGTGGCCGTGCACGCCCTGCGATTTCTGCGTCGGGTTGTGGTTCTTTTGAAAGGGTCTTAGTTGAATAGGCTTGAGTCGCTCAGCGTTCCTAGTTTCGCTTATAGTGATCATGGTATTTGGTATAGCAATGTTGAAACCATACTCTGCTGGGCAGGGTTACCTTGTCGGCTGTGCCTCGTCAGATCCGGTTCCACTGAAGGTTCCTTGAGGATGTTGCCCTCGAAAACTATTTCCCTACCGTTGCGAGGTAGGTTGCATCTTGTGGCGTTTCTCCCATTCGCGGCACATGGATGGTACCTCCATATGTTTGGCATTAGTTTCTTCTCTAGGAGCTTACTTAGGTATAACGGGCTCGTAGAGGCTTCCGGACAGTTGTCCATGGCCCTAATTCGTGGCCGGTCTCGGGTATGAACATACGGCCAGGTCTCGGCTGGGTATCTGACTAAGCTGTTTAAAAAGCCCTGGAGTCATCGGTCATGTTTCATTTAAACTTCGGGTGAAGGCCTGGGTTGTCCTTTCATCCGAAACCGGGAGCGATCTCATTCGTTCTATCAGGGAATGAGACGGGACTTCCTGTGGTGTTTCATTCTCTCTTTGTTCGGCCTCCGACGTGTCGGGCTCTCCCATTACTACTTTGATGGCATCAGCGTATGCTTCTGCGGAGGGATCTGCCGGTGCGGTAAGCGAATTTGTGAGGTCGGGCGCTAGGCTGCGGTGCCGCACCATGGTTTCTTTCGAGAGTGTTTCCCTGAACTTTTTCAAAGAGACGGGCTCGAACTTATCATCTTGAAGGTCGCTGCCTTTCTCCGCGCAAGTGTAAGCAGTGGTGCGCTAGTCGGGATTCGAGGTCCTGTCACGCCTAGGGACTTTCGGCATTCCAGATTTCCATGAAGCGGGTTCCGGGACCGCTTCCCCGGGGGAGAACTGTCGCATGAACCTCCGCAAACCTGACTCGATCCTTTTGGAGAGGTCCCCAAGCATATTTGCTATGGCAAGGTTTGTTATTGATACGTTGTTGCTTGATCTTTCGGGTACTCGTTCGGCGTATGGAGCTGTTTTCGGCGCTACTATGCCTGGGAGTCTTCGGATGGCTCTGTAGCTGAGCGATAGCCAACTGCTATACCTGCAACATTTCAAAAATGTCATGAAGACTAACTTTCTCTATTTCCCGAGCCGGGGTTTGTTGGGCTTCCTTTTGTTCGACATGCTGAATGCTCCCATAGGTGTGTGAGACTTCGTCGACCTGTTGCGCGCCTCTCGAACCTGCGTCCGCTGGAATTGGCCCAGATGCGTTATCGGGGTTCTGTGGCATCATGCCAACCACTGGAATAGCCTCACCGTTTCCATCGTGATTTTTAGGGTAGTCGTTATCGACTCTGCTTACTGAGCCAGACAATTTGTCCTGAAAATAAGAGATCGTTGGACAAGAAAAAACGTGAAAGACAATGTGCGTTTGTGCAATGAAACCAGCAAGAAAATAATATTATTTTTAGCCCCAAGGTGGGCGTCAAATTGTTTACCGTGAAAATGGTAACAATAATTAAATTTGTAAAAGAGATTCTAAAAATACGTGATCTACTCCCGAGCTAGTTGTTAGAGCAGTTGATGCTAGTAAAATGGAGTTTAACGATGAAACGCAAGCTAAAACGAGATAGTAACTCAACCGAAGGGCCTGCTGCCCGGATATAGGTCTGGTCGATGAGGGACCTCGGGGTTAACTTCAGAGTCGAATTCGAGCTATCGGGGATAGTCGAGGATGGGATAATAGTTGAAGATATAATTAAACAAGGCTTTTTACGGCCAATGTTAAGTAATACGATGAAGGACTAATATAAAAGCGATGGATATCAAGTCAACCTCCGGCTAGTGAGAGCGAACAAGTTAGAAAGAAAAGAGAAAGAGAGATATTATTGCATTTGTGGAGAAATGGAGCAACCTCAGTCCTTTACAAGGTAGGGTGAGTCCCCTTTATATAGGAGGAGAACTCGGCTACAAGTACGTGGACATTAATTACAAAGTATGGAGATGGGATGGCTTGACGCGACGGCTCAGCATAGGCTCTGAACAGGCCGGGTCTGTCAGACTTAGCCATGTGCCCTGGGAACTTCCCCTTCTGTTCTAGCTTCGACCTCCATCTCCTTCGAATTGGGCCTTGACGAGCCCCGAGGGAGGGAACTAAGTCGTGGCCCCGTGTTTTTGGGGTCTCGAGGCATTCTCCCAAGATGGCTTGAAAGCGAGAAATCAGGCCCTCTGATTTCACCGCGTATAGACTATGTTGTCATTTGGATGCTCATGTACTCAGTGACACCCAAATTTTAGAAGATTTTGTATTGAGTCGCGGTATTTTCTTATAGTTAATGATGAGATTTCCACTATTTAAGCTTATTTCAATAT
Source organism: Nicotiana glauca (assembly GCA_026770625.1). Classification (NCBI taxonomy): domain Eukaryota; kingdom Viridiplantae; phylum Streptophyta; class Magnoliopsida; order Solanales; family Solanaceae; genus Nicotiana; species Nicotiana glauca. Next base: position 1,353 of record MU721479.1, on the reverse strand, counting down.
GTTTTCAATTAAAGATGTGTGGTTATCTGTGAGGTGTCGGCTTGCCTAGTATTGCGATAGGCACCATCACGACATGTTGAGTTTTGGGTCGTAGCATGAGCAGCCTAAGGTGAACCTAGCAGAAATTAGCATGAAGAAGTTTTGGATCATTGTTGTAATATCTGTCATCTTGATTTTTGGAAACTCATTGGAGGCGGAGTAAATCACCACAAAGGCATAAGAACTCATTGGAGGCGGAAAACTTTTTTTATTGGCATGTGATTTGGTGTAAGCATCTCTCTCTGAAAGGATTTTGTGCTGTAAAATTAGTTTGTTCTAATTCCTTCTCAGTAACGTTGTTTCTGTTCTTATACATTCGTACTAGTAAAATTTCTATTAAGTGAAGTGTTTTCGGATAACTTCCCGAAGTAGAAAAAATATGCTTCATCCTGAAGCAACAAAAGAAAAAGACATTCAAACCAATAATAGAGGCAAAGTCACGCTACATTGTTAAACTCGCATATATCAAACTCAACCAAAATAATGTCGCAAAATCAAAACAAACATAGAAAAAATATCAAATAAAATAAGGGTTCCACATTACATCTAAAATCAAAACTCTCATTGTAATAAAAATCAGAAATAAAATTACACCTTAAAAAAGTAAAATAAAAGACATGCAAATAGAAAAAATAACTTCAAAGTATGAACTGAGATGAAGGAGCAAACATGGTAACAAAAATTCAATCATATTGTACAACATAAATTAAAATAAAAAAAGCTAAAAAAAATTGCAAAAATTTAAAGTGAAACAGTGGCAAAATGAAAGACAACATTACCTGAAAAGAAGAACAAAAAAGATCAAAAATAGGGGAAGAGGCAGCAATGGCAAATAACTATGTTGAGTTGAGCGTATATAAGATGTGAGAACAAGAGAGAAAGTAAAAGAAAAAACAAAAATTGAATAACGGTTATTAAATTTAATGTAGGCAAATTGGTGAAAATTTATAAAATTTTCATGTGACACCCAGTTTTGATGTCACCCATCAAATTTATACCCACTTTTAAAAATAAATTTAACGAAAATCCAATTTTTAGCTAACTTCAGACACATATACTTTTTACTGTTATTTCTTCTTCTTTGTGCTTAAAGTTTCTTCCTCTTTTTCTTAGTCATAAAATGAGTTTGTTAAATTTGTTGTTGTTTTGACAATTTAATAAATTTGAGCTCATTTGGAGTAGATTTGGACATTAAATAATATATTGAATTGTTGAAATTCGAAGAATAAGTTTATGATTCTGGTCACGCCCAATGTATATCCTCTAAATAGGATTCTGCGGACGTTGCAAATAAAACCCAAGTATTAAGCTCAG
>MU721476.1:38879-52017 GCA_026770625.1 Nicotiana glauca | reverse complement strand
TTTTAGGTCATTCGGACGTTGTTTGGTCGGGTTTTTGGCTGAATGTGCATTTCGGAAGTTTTGATGAAAACTAGGCTTGAATCCGATGTAATTTATTGGTTTTAGCGTTGTTTGACATGTTTTGAGGATTGGAACTAGATTGTATAAGATTTTTGGATGTGTTGGTGCTTTTGGTTGAGGTCCCGGGGGCCTCAGGGTGATGTCGGATGATTAATCGGGAATTTTGAAGTTTTGCAACAGGTCTGTATTTGAAGCTTCTGGTATTTCCGCATCTGCGGAAAAAGGACTGCAGGAGCGGTTCCGCGGATGCGGCTAATTGGTCGCAAAACCGGTCCTGGAGAAGGGCTGGTATTTTCGCAAAAGCGGAAGAGTTTCCGCAGAAGCGGTAAGTGACCGCAGAAGTGGTCCTTGGATTTTTTATGATACCGGAGAAGCGGTCAAGTGGATCGCAGAGGCGGCCACCTCAAAAGCGGTTTAAGACCGCAGAAGCGGTCGTAGTGGGTTTAAGTGAAACTGCAGAAGCGGTCTAAAGGCCGCAGAAGCGGTCCCGCAAAAGCTGTAGCGGGACCGCAAAAGCGAAAATCGCAGAAGGGTTTAATGAAATAGTGTCTTTGAATTTCAGAAGTTAGAAAATATTTTTGGACTTCGGTAAGAGGCGATTTTGGGCGATTTAAAGAGATTTCGAAGGAGATTCCATCAGGTATGAACTTGTAACCTCAAATAATGTTGTTATGGTATAAAAACAAGGATTAAAACACTGAAAATTGGAGGAATCAAAGGGTAAAAATGGAGGTTATGGCTTGAAGCCTAAGAGAGTCTAAAGTGATGATTTGAGGAGTCAAATGGGCTCCGATTCTGGTGTATTTTATATGTACGGACTCGTGGTGAGACGAGAATGCCGGAAATGTAAATTTCGTAATTTTTTGAGAAGTGGGCCTAGGGCTCGGGCTTTTCCAACTTCGTGGTTTTTGTTGTTTTTCGAGTCTTTTCGATTGGGTTGTAGTTGATTGGACTATTGTGACGTATCCCTTATGGTTTTGATCAGATTCTATATGCGAGGAGGTAGATTTGAGAGGGAAAGGCTTGGCAAGATAGATTATCGGCCGGCTAGAGGTGAGTAATACTTGTGAATGATATTCTGAGGGTTTAAAACCTAGGATTTCCACATCTTAGTGCTGTGTTGAGGTGACTTGCACGCTGGACCTGAGCGTGGGGTAGAGCACCGTTGGAGATCGTGACTTGGTCCGTCCCGGTTGTTGGTTTTTACCGCGTATTTGTAAATGATTTGTTGTTATCATTATGACTTGGGCTCATTGCCATATTTGGGGATTATTGTCAATTGTTTGAACTCTTTATGAACTATCATCACTATTTCCCTCAGTATTTGAAATATTAATTGAACTCAGTCCATTTGATTTACACTGTTTCATGAACCCAGCTATATTTTACTCAACTTGGAGTTTTAACTAATATTTGAACTATTGGTGAGCTGAGTATTATTGTTTTACTGATGCCTGATAGGCTTTTTGACTATTTTGGACTGATTGAGGCCGAGGGCCATATGTGAGGACATGAAGAGTGATGTGAGGAGGCTTTCAGGCCTCGAGTGTTATGTGAGGAGGCTTTCAGGACTCGAGTGTTCTATGAGGATGCTTTCAGGCCTCGAGTGTATTGTGAGCAGGCTTTCAGGCCTCGTGTTGATACTATTCAGGATTTCAGGCCTTATTGATAGCGCTTGGGCTGAAGGAGCCCCTCCGGAGTCTGCACACCCACAGTGAGCGCGGGGTACCCCTTTGAAATGGGCTGTTGTAATAATGATACTGTCATACGTGTTTCGGTCAGGTAACAATGACTGACCAGTCAGGTAACAATGACTGACAAGTGGTAACCGTGACACTGAAACACGCTTTGGTCAGGTAACAATGGCTGACCGGTCAGGTAAGAATGGCTGACCCTACTTGTGTATTCTTGTTTATTTGATTCCTTTAAAGAGAATATCTTGCTATGTTTTCATGGATTTCTACTGTTTATTTGATTTTACTGCTTGAGATAGCATTATTTTTGCCCTCTTGGGATTTTATACTTTCAGTGTTATTTACTTTTGTTACCACTAAGTTGGAAGTACTCACTTTACTCACTTCACCATGTGTCCAGATCTAGGTCCTTCTTCACTGGCTGAGTAGACATTCAGTGATCAGCAGGCTTGCTTATTCGGGAGAGTTGAGGTAGCTGCATGGCGTTCGCAGCCGTTGACCTTTCCTCTTATCCTTGTATTTTATATTCCGCACTATCGGACATTTAGACAGTTTATGTAGTAGGATATTATTCTTTTCTGTAGAGGCTCATATTCGTGACACCGGATCCATGGTTGGGCTATATGTTGAGTTTTTGCTAAACATCAGTATTCGTATTAGTTTTTCCGTATTTTCCTTAAATGGATTAATGTTTACAGTTTCACTTATCAAATATTGGTTGCCAATTGGGTTGAATATATGGTTAATGGTCGGGCTTGCCAAGTAGTGTGCTGGGCGCTATCACGACCGGGTTTGGGGTCGTGACAACTGACTTAGAAATTAAAACTCGAACTATATTGAACACAGATTTATATTTGAAGAATTAAATTCTGTTAGGTCGACTCGTGAAGTCCAAACGCCTAAGCCCAAATGGCTCGAGCTAGACTTGCACTGACTAGGCCCAAAGTTTGGCCTAATTGTGACCCCAATGCCAGGTTTTGCATATATCTCTAAATTCATTTATGGCACAAGCGAAACAGCCTACTTTCACAGGCTCACTAATAACTAAATGGATTAAAACAAAATTAACAGTCCATTTTACAAACTTGTATATCCTAAAAATTATACAATAACATTTAAACTCTTAGAGAGTCAGCACAGTAACAGCTGATATCCAAGGAAATCTAAAGGAAACAAAAAAAATACAATAAAAATGAAGGCCTTCTACTGCTTCCAGGTTTCCCTTTCATTGCTTCTTTGAGTCCTATGTGCCAAATACGTAAGAACTCAGCTACAGAGCTGCTCCATCCCAGCATGAGGCTTCTGGTCGCTAAACCAACCCTTTTTCTTTAAGTATCTCATAGATCCAACAATGGAGAATGTCAGATTCATCATGTTACTTCAGTTATACTACTTTGACAGACCGAAACTTAAGAATGCAATAATAAAAGTAAAATGATTGTTCATGAGTTTAACTATATTGAAAGTTAAACACACAAATTATAATAGGTTTCAACTCAAAATCCCAGTATCTTTTTTCCTCAAGATTTGATCCCACCTTAAAAGCTTTCAAAGCCAATTGGTTCAACCGACTACTAGCTAAACCAATAGGTTATAGCTTACTAACCAATCAGTTAAAGAACAAACGAAAAGCAGTATTTTTAGAGTAAAAGAAATCAGATGAAGGAGAGTAAGAAAGCATTTCATGCTGAAGCTGAATAATGTCATAACATACAGATGCTTATGTGATTTTAACAATGTTTTTACATGCTAAAAAACAGAGAGAGACACATGAAAAGCTGATGAAAGAGGAGGAACAGACACATTAATTCCTACTATTAACATATGCATCCATACACACATAGTTATGCATAAATTCAGATTGCACAAATAGAGTCATTCTCATAGCTAACTTAGTTACATATCTAGAGATGATTCGAACAAGACCAAATAGAGGTATAGAGAAAAACCGATTCTTCCAAAGATAGTGATCAACAACAAACAGCAAACAATAACAAATCAGAACCCAATTTCAGCTTCGAAAACCCAGAGATTTCAACTCAAGAAGACCAAAGAAATCCCTCTACTTCAAATTATTTTCAGCTTTTCAGAAAAAGGAAAGACCAAAATAGGAAAGTTTTTCTTCAAGTTTGAAACCTAATTTTCAGCAGAAGAGAGAATGGTTTTTTGTGTAATAAAATAGTGCTCAAAATCTGTGTGAGAGTGAGGGAGTGTTTCTTTATATAGAATGCAAAAAAAGGCATCAAAAGTGGAATATTCTAACCTAAAATTCTGAATTTCAGAATAATACAACATCTTTTACAGCTGTCTGTCCTTTTTTTATCCAATACCAACATTTTCCTAAGGATAAGGACAGTTGTGTTGTATGCTAGAAAATTCTGATATTTAACCTTGGTTAAAGTTCATTTTTACCCCTTAAGTTACTACCTATATCATATTTAGCCTAAGTTATGATTTTAAAATAATTGCGACTACTTTAGGCTTTTGAACGGGTGATTAAATTGCCCTAAAGTATTGTATTTTGAAATTAAGCTAAGGTTCAAATTGCACTCATAGGTTCAAACCTAAATTTAGAGTTAGCTAATCATGATTAATCAGAATAGGTGAGCAAACAATATAGGTGAACTCAAATTCAAACAGCTAATCAAACATCAGAATTAACCTATTTAACCAAGACATGGGCTGAATAAGGCTAAAGCTAAATCAATCTGGAATTAGCTAAATAGGTAATTAATTAACCACTAAACCTATCCCTAATTAGCTAATGAATACTGAGAAAAACTTGCCAGAAAAATAACAACACAAAAAGGGTTATCAGAAACTAATAAAAATGTTATATCTCGGCAAATCAATTTCCAAATGATGAAGTCTAATCATGAAGCTAAATCACTTTAAACAAACAAATCAGCCTAACTATGAATAAGTAAAACTCTCAAATTAACTTAAACAAATGGCTAATAAAACTATTATGAACCATTTCATACTTAAAACTCATTCAAGCAAGCAGACAATCAGAAATTAACTCAAATAAAAATAGAAGAAGAAATTAGAAACAGAGATAAAACAAGAGAAAGAAAAGAAAGAGGAGAGGTACTGTGAGCAAAGAAGGTATGATGTGGCCATGCATCAATGGTGACTTCGAAACAGGTCGAGACTAATGCAAAACGATTACTCTTATCAAAGCAATCAATTTACATGAGTCTCGACCCAAGACGAACAAAATACCCCCAAAGATGGTACAAGGTCGAACCAGGGCCTCTTCTGGAATCTCAGATCTTCAACTCAATGATTTTGGAGGGATTTCTAGGGAAACTGGTAAGAGATACGAGGGGGGGGGGGGGGGGTATGGTGGTTGTACAATATGAATTTGGGGTTTTTTGGGTGAGTTAGGGTTTTGGCAAGATTTCTTTGATTCAAGATTAGAGAAATTTGGCGTGGATTCGAGGAAAACTAGTTGGATATTTGGTAAGAGGAAGTGAAGGGGAATTCAGGGTGTAAAGATAGTGGCGATTGGCCACCGGCTGCCGCCGTATACAATTTTCGGCGGGCGGCAAGCGGCGGAGACGATGAGGGAATATAGGGCAGCTAGGGTTTTGGTCTCAAAGAGTGGAAGACAAAATGAGAGAGGGGGTCTAGTAGGGGGTATGTCTCTTCGGACACTAATATAGTAACGTGCAAACCAGTTCCGTGCCGTTAGATTGACAAGATCCAATGACTGTTATGAATGGAGGCCAAAACGGGGTCGTTTGAGGGACATCTGGGGCGGACCGGGTTCAGTGGTGATTGGGCTATGGGTTGTGTGGGTTTAAACGGGAATTTGGTCTTGGGAGATTCGAAAATTGGCCCAGAAGCCTGATCTTGATTAACTCTTATTTCTTTTTTTTTATTTTCTTTTCTTTTCCTCTTTTTTTTTTAAAGATTTTTGTTAAAAACAAATTAAAATAAAAAGACCTGATTTAAATCCAAAAACTAACTAATTGCTTTTCTAAAAAATTAATTAAGTCCTAATTAAAAAAAAAGATTCAAAAAATTAAAAGTTAAAAATGCAAAAATGAACTATTTTTATTATTTTCTTCCATTTTGTAACATTAATTAACAAATTATCCTAAAGAATTAGAAAATTAGGTCCTAAATGCAAATGCACTATTTTGTATTTTTTATGAGTTATATAAATATAATATGCACACAATAATGCAAACAAACATAAAAATTATGCAATTAATTTTTAAAATAAAAGAATTAAAAAAAATCCTAATTTTAGGAATTCTGTAGGAGTAAATCATGCGAGGCAAAAATTAAGTGCTCACAGTTGCATCTGAGGATCTAAGTTTCGAGATGGTGAGGACCGATAATTAGCCTTACCCTCGAATATTTCTAATCTATGGACCCCGAATGATTATTCGAACTTGAATTTATGTAGCCCTTAAGTTTAATGGTCCAGCGAGGACCTGCTTGAACACGAAATAAGGTAGCCTTTAGGCTTTCTAATCGAGTGAGAATGATTTCTCGAATTCGAAGCAAAAGTAGCCCTTAGGCCTTTGTAAATTTTGCATTTGGCCGATATGGCATTTGTAAAATGATCGTTAAAACGTATATATAAGTCTTTTCACCCTTTTCAGCTTTCAAAAAATTTTCCTTCATTTTTTCATTTGTGTTCACAAAGGTTATAATGCCTTAGCATAGAATGAAATAATGAGGTTGTGTTCGAGGGTTCAAACAAAACCTTGCTTTTATTGCCTTTCTTGGTTATGGAATTATCGGGGTTCGATATTACCAAAGTTTTTTTCCAAAAATATTTTAAGTTTATGATTCTGCTGAGGGTAGCATTTAAAGCCGGTTGTGAAAGAATTTTTTCTTTTTCGAAGGCCTATGTTTGTTAAGGATTCCGGACGTCTCTGAATCGTATTAAATTGCTCGTAGCCTTTGAGTTTGGGTGTATTCCAGTGAGCTCACTTTCCAGAGTTATCCAGGCTTGCCTAAGATAACAGTCTCTGAGTGGGTATGGTCGTGGCCTTTAAAATTTTAGGGTTTCCTAAGAGGTGTTATGCCTTCGATATTAAATAGTTCGATCTGTTTGAGTTTATTTTATGGATGGTAGGCCCCAAGTGTTGGTGTGATTATCCGTACTCTGGTTGTGATTAGGCCTTGGGCTCATTTACATAACAGATCGAAAGTATGGGGTTGTAAAGTAGAAAAACTTTTTCCAAGATATGAAATAATTGCAAGGCAAAATACTTATCTTTATTCTTGTGAAAGATGACTACACATACATACATGTGTTGAGCCAGGGCTAGAACAACCTATCTGGGCATGGTTCATTTGATCATTTGTCCCTATCGTGACCCTGTTATTATGAAGTAATTTCCTATCAATAATGTTGACATCCAACGGCAATGCCCCCAAGTATTCGAGGTTTATTGTAGGAACCTCAGATACTGTTAAATATTGTCTTTGACATCGATTTGTGGTTGGCCTTCAATTTTTTAGTTAGCACGATCCGTTGTTGCCTTGGTAAAAACCTTGCCAAAAAACCCAATTGGGACAAAAATGGTTCAAGAGAAAAAGAATGCAACGCGTGCATTAAGACCTAAAGCTTCGTGCCGCTCCTCGTTCATAACCTGCAAGTGTTAGTAGAAAAATAGAATGAATTGAAATGGGATCCTACAATCATTTGTATTTTGGATGTTTAATCTGAACTTCCTTAGTACCAAGTCCTCGTGAACTTTGACCTCGATTATATCTACTCTCATTCCTTGGAGAATTTCGCCCAGATCTGATGTCTTTATGGTCCCAATTATATGGTTGATACCGATATCTTTTTGACCTCGGTTCTCGATCAATATCTCTCTTGATTCTATCCATGGACATGTTAGGATAACTGGACCCAGAGGGAGCACTCGGTTGATCATCCTCGACCCTGATCTTCGATTGATACCGATTGTGTACATCGTCCCAAGTGATGGCTGGGTATTCGATCAAATTATAGTTCAACTGTTGTGAAGCTATTGAAATTCGAATGTTAGGACCTTGAGTGAAAGCTTGAACGGCCCAATTGTCGGTGACCCGTGGAAAATCTATTCGCTCCATTTGGAATCGAGATACGAATTCCTTGAGCGTCTCATTGTCCTTCTGCCTCACCTTGAAAAGATACGACTTTCTTGTTGTGACCTTAATGGCTCCGGCGTGTGCCTTTACAAAGGAATATACAAGCATAGCAAATGAGTCTATAGAATTAGGCGGTAAATTATGATACCATATGATAACACCCTTCGATAGAGTCTCCCCAAATTTTTTCAACAAGACGAATTTGATCTCATCATCTTCCAAGTCATTTCCGTTAGTAGAAAATGTGTAGGAGGTGACATATTCATTTGGATCAGTCATTCCATTATATTTACGAGTCTCGGGCATACGGAACTTCTTGGGGATCAGCTTCGAAGCTGCACTTAGGGGGAAAGGTTTTTGTACAAACTTTTTGGAATCTAGACTTTTCAATATCAAAGGTTCCCCCGAGATTTGGTTGACCCTGGAATGATAGGTTTCCACCTTCTTATCATTTTCCTCAATCTTGTCTTTCCCGGTCTCGATTTTCTTTGCCAACTCTTCGAGAATCTTTATAATAGCATAATTGCTCTCTGATTCTTTCTCGTTTGACTTTCTCAAAGTTGATTCGGCCCTATATATAACTTCTTGGGATGGCTTGAGTTCAACCCTGCTTGGCGTTTGGTTTTGATTTTGGAGCTGAGCTACTGCTGCCTGTTGGGCCTGCAAGAATTTAAAGATTACCCGTAGGCTAATTCTGCTTCACCGCCATGTGCATTCTAAGTAGCTGACCGAGTACCCCCACAAATGCTACTTTCTAGATCTAGGGTTAGATTTCCGTTGATGGCTACATGCAAACTGACGTCGATCGGATCCACAATCAGAACTTCATGAGCCCAGCACGGGGTACAATGTTTCCTAGTGCAATGTTCGCATTCTCGCCTTGGTGGCCCAGATCATTGTCAATGTGTTGAGGTGCTCACTAAGAGTTTGATATTTTTTAATCATGTAATCAAAGACACATCAAAGAACAAGCGTAAAATAGCGTGTGTTACAAAAATTTGTGCTAGGCAGTCACTATTATCCTTAGCCCTATGGTGGGTGCCCAACTATTTACCCTAAAAATGGATAACAATTGAATTTATATTGTGATTTTAAGGACACATGAATTACTTAGCACAAATTGAGAGATAACATAAATTGACAATAAAATTAACTGCGAGTATAATGAAGCAAACCAAATAAAAATTATAGCTTTAATCCTTGAGCTAGACTGCTGTGAGCACGTGATTTTTGCCCTAAGCAAATTATTCCAAAAGTTTCAAATAAAATAATTTTTATAATTTTTTGTGAATTTTGTGGAATTTGATGTTAGTTGGTTGCATGATAATTCATATAAAATACAAATATGCATTTGCATTTAGGAATTTAATTTCACATTATTAATTAATTAGGTATTAATTTATTTTAGAACAAAATTAAAGAAAATCACAAAAATAGTTTCTTTGCACTTTTAGTTGTTGATTGTTGCATTTGTCTTTTAAATAGAATTTTAAGTAATTTTAGGAGTTAAATAGTTTAATTTTGAAGTATGTTAGGTCTTATGTTTTGCATTTTATAAAATCAGGAAAAAATACAAAAAATATATATAATACAAATTGAAAATGAATACAAAAAGCAAAAGATATAAAAAAAACAAAGGAATAAATAAAGAAGGAAAGGAATTTGTTCTTAAAAGACCTATTTATGGCCCAGAGTATTAGCACCCTCAGTCCACGCCCATCAGCCCAGCCCAATCCCTTACCCGGTCCACCCCTTTATTTTATTTAAAACGACGTCGTTTCAATACATGAATCTCAACCGTTGATCTCTGATCAAATGGCCCTGAAGCTTCCTAGGTTATCTAGTATATGACTGTCCAAATGCCATCCAACCCCCCCAAAACCCTTCGTCTCCAAACGACCTAAATACAGAAGATGTAACGCCGCCGCCGGAAATCGCCCCACGGCGGCGGCCAACGTCCATTCACCCTCAAATTCACACCACAACATCACCTCCCCTCCCTTTTTCTATACCCACCGTTGGTTTCCCTCAGAAATGAACCCATCGCTTCAAACAAGCCCCACCGTCTTCGCCGGAACCCTACCGCCGGCAAACGTAACTTATGCCAACGGCCACCAAATTAACACCCGTTGTTCCCCTTCTCATCCCCTTTCAATTCCTCTAAGTGGTTTCCCTCGAATCTTACCCAAAAGCGTCGAATGTTAAATTAAAAAAGTTTCGGCCAAAACCTCACCTCATCCAAAAAATCCCAAAATCATACCATACACTCCCCTGACCTCCTTTATCCCTAATCCGTAACCAAAATCCCTCAAACCCCCCTGGAGCTCATAATATTTCAATTATGAATTTTCCGGTCAACAAACCCTAACCCAAATTCTTGGGGATTCCTATCGTATCATCCCAAATAGCGTGTTTTCATTGAAAACACACCGTTTGGGATGTTACAGATCATGGATCCTAGAGGATTCTGATATCCTGGCTGGCCGGAGTTTGCTTTTCTAGTAAGTCGTCTTATTTCCCTTTTAATTTCATTTGTTTTATTTACTGTGTTTGGTTTTTGCTCTACTTGATAAAATCCTGTTAGATTAGGTTAATTCGTCTTGCATATTTTTTTTAATTTCTTGTCTGATCAATATTCTATGGTGATTTGAGTCAGTAATTTTAGTTTGGTTGTTTTTAGTCGATTACCTCTATGTTCTGTTTTTCTAAAGTAATTGCATTTCAATTAGTAGCCAGCCTAATTAGGTATAGCCTTTCATAAAAGTAGAATTGAAGGTTTGTTTGAGAAAGAATTATGTGGTTATGAATAGCTTGTTTCAATTGTCAAGAGTCAGTGTGGTTTAAGTTCTTGGTTAGGTCGTTTAATTCTTGTTTAAATCAATTTTTATTTTGTTCATTAGTGTTTAATAAATGATTAGTATTGCTTTAGTTCCATACTTAGATTCAATTAGTTTGATTAGTTATAGCTGGTAGTTNAGAAATGGTAGATATCAAACTTAGGTAAGGGTAGTATAGGAATTGTAGGGGGTATAGAAGGTTCTAGAATAGACTTTAGTGTAGAGGTCAAGATAATAAGTGTAGTAACTTGTACTGCAAGTCAGAAAAACCGGGGTAAAAATAACAATAATCTAGGGACTAAAAGAAAACAAAAATCTTAAGTTTCACCCTTAAGCTTGGCCTATAAATAGGCATTAGATTGCCTTATATGAAGAGGTTTTTAGACTCTGAAAAAATCTGCCCCTCTAGAGCTCTTTTCCTCAATTTTCAGCCTCAAAATTCTCCCCAAACTCTCTTCTCAATTTCAGATTCCAAAATTTGAAATACAACTTTCAAAAATCCAAAGCACTACTGTTCCATTAGAACTTTAGGCGAATTTCAACTTTTAGATTGATTTTATATTTTTCTAGTTTAGTTTCTGATTACCCTGGTTTCAGAGGTCTTCTGGTTTGGTTTTGATTGATTTTTGGTCTCAATTGAGTTATTCTGGGGTCAGTTCTTGGTTGTTGTATTTTTGTGAAGTATTTTGGTGCATTTTCAAGCAAATCTGGTTCATTGTGGTTTTTAAATCTCTTCTGACTGAATTCTGGGCTGGATTTTACTGATCCTTGTTGCTGCACCTACTGTTTGTTGCTGCTGACTTCTCCTTTCCTATTTGGTTCAAATTCCAGGTATACATCGAGCTTTGATGTATCATTCTCTATCGAAAATGAATTGAAAAATGAAGATTATATCTGATGTGGTGCAATCATCCTGTTAGCTTGATTTTACACTAAATTTTTGTTGATTTGAGTTATTGTATGGAAACGTAATTGAGTGTGACTGTATTTAGAATTTCTGGAATCATATGGATTGTTTGAGGAGTTCTAGTTGGAATGTAAATCTAATATTAATTCGTCAATTGGCTTTAGAATTAATTGGTTGGTTATTTTATTCGTGAATATAAAATGAAGCCTCAAGTATGCAAATTCAGTAGGGTCTGATTACTGTTATCAGTTTAGAGGTTCAATGCTTTTATTAGAACTTAAATCCATTGAGTTTAATCTAGTTTATTATTTCTCCGCTCTTTCATTTAACAGCATGAATTAATTAAAAAAAATACAAAAATTTTGTTAAGTCAGCTTGAACATTAACTGTTGAGAATTTTTAATGACCATTGGGTCATGTGTGAATAAGTTTGAAAGTTGGGATTCCGTAACTCTCAAGAGATTAGCAATTGAAATGCAATCTCAACTCATTTATTTGAGTCGAACGGGATGTTGATTCGAGCGAGGCTAGATTTGATTTCAAGTTCGAAATGAACGCTGCCGGGATTCGATCCCCAAGTCTTTACGCAGCCAGCTGGTGCGGAATTGGGCCAATTTCAGGCCCAATTTCAAGGTTTGGGCAAGTGAGCGTTTCTTTGAAGTCACTGTTAATAAATAACAATTGATCTGTAAGTTGCAATGTGAAAATTCGGGTTTTGAGTTAGGTAGCGGGTTCAAGCTAAAAGGGTCCTCCCTTTTGTTTGGGCCCGAACTTGAACTCGAAGCCCAAGCTCCAACACTAATCAATTAGGATCTTCTTTCCTTTAGAGACAAAAACAAAAATAGAGAATCTAGTCGCTTTTAGGCTTGCCCTTTAAAATAAAATGAGACGAGCCTCGCTCAATATAATGCAAATTTGCAGGGCCCTCAATAAAGGTTTAAAATTATTTAGAAAATCGGGAAGGGTCGTTTAGCGAATTTTACGACCCTACTAAAAGATAATAACGCGTTAGACTCTTTTGGACGCGACTTTAATAAAATTACCTTCTTGAACTCGGGTGCACGTTTATGTGACCCAAATCCAAATCTCAACGAAGTTGAAATGTGTCAAAAGCCACGGGCGTACTGGTGCGGCGTGGTTCGAGATACATTTTCACGACGTTACAATTCTTATAAAATAAATATATATAAAAGCGGATTAATAATAAAAGGCACATAGAATAGAATATGAATTGAAATCAGATAGAAATCAAATACAACATTTGAGTGACCGTACTAGAACCACGGAATCCGGGAGTGCCTAACACCTTCTCTCGGGTTAACAGAATTCCTTACTCGAATTTCTGATTCGCGGACTGTTAACAGAGTCATACTTTTCCTCGGTTCGGGATTCAACCGGTGACTTGGGACACCATTAATCTCCCAAGTGGCGACTCTAAAATTTAATAATAAATCCCGTTCCGATTGTCCTTTAAGTGGAAAAACTCTTTTACGCCCTTGCGGGTGTAGGTATAAAGGAGGTGTGACAGCTCTGGT
>MU721473.1:108868-123583 GCA_026770625.1 Nicotiana glauca | reverse complement strand
GCGGATCTTCTCGTCCCTTCCGACTCCTACCAACTTGTCACAATACATTCTCAAGTGGACCCTGGGGTCACCTGTGCCATCGAACATTTCGAACTTAGGAGGTTTGTACCCCTCCGGGAGCTCAACATCTGGCTGAACATAGAGATCTTAGTAATTCAATCCTTTGACACATTTGTTACCCTCGAAACATTGGACCCGGCTAGTCAACTTCTTGATCTCAACGGCCAAATTCTGAATGAGAGAGATCTTGTCATCTGACTCGACTGCACTAGTGATTGTCTGACTGTAATGCCATAGTGTCCACAAAGATTGGAGTGTTATGGTCTTTTTTAGTGTTTTGTGGTTCAGGAATGTGCAGTGGAGTGTTATTAGTGGGTTGCATTGGAGGTTTTGCGATATTTTGTGGTGGTGCGGGGTTCTGGGTGTTAACATAGAGAGTGGAAAGAGTGATTGACAGGCTTGCCAGGTTTCTAACTTGGTTTAATTCCTCTCGGAATCTTAGCAAAGTTTGCTCCAGATGAGCAACAGTATCCTTGGTGATCGCAGCATTCTGAGAAGTTTCTTCAAGTTCCTTCCTAGCGTTTGTATCTCCCATTTTGCCTTTGTTCCTATTTCTGGTAGGACTCGGACGAGGAGGAGGTGGAGGACCCTTGGATCTTGTTGAGTATGCTGATGGTGCCAGAATGCACGAACTAATCTTTAGGGAGGGGAATAAAAATAAAAGAAAAACAAAAAGGTAAAAAGTTAGTGCGGATTCTGATAAATAATATTTTAATATTTAAACACATTGTGCGGGAATATAAATCGCTTCCTAATTTGGGTGCCTCGTTGTGCCCGAGGTAGGCCTAGTGACAAATTAAATTTGGAGAACTTATAACGCTAAATGCCTCATTTTATTGATAAAACAAGACGGGTCTTAAAACAACTGAATGATAAATGAAAGCATAAAAGATCCTAACTACTTGGTCCCAGAAGGACCTTCCCCAGATTCGGTACAGCTGCACCAACTTGTGCATTCCTCATTTTCTGCAAAACAAAGTGTTAGGCCCTTAACCCCACCAGACTCGACTATTTAAATCAATAATTAGCAAAAGGCATTTAATTCTCCAAATAAATGCACATAACATGAAGGTGTCCGTTTGGGTTTCAGGAAACCCGATAGACTTTGATTTAAGCTGTCTTAATGAGTCATTATGCGAACAACATAACTAACTCGGCTAGTCTTGACCATGATGCATGCACATTTTAATGGAATAAAGTTTCTACTTTTGAAGTGCTAGACAAGGTACCCTTGAGCGGACAACTCAAGAGGGAAAGGCGCGAAACCGTCGACTACAATGTTGATCAACTGGTTTTACCGCAAATATGCCTTTGCCATATTTAGGGGGTTTATAATATCGGAAGGGCGCAACCACTCATTATAAGCGTTGCTATAGGATTTGTTTTGGTACGAATGGAATATGATGCTGAAAGATGCAACTACAATAATGAAACAAATTACATGTATTTTCACGTTCATAAGATAAATGATTACAATGCTTGCTCGAAATTACAACAGTATTGAAATAACGCAATAAGGAAGGCAATTAAAGGAAAGGAAAGACATGAAGAGTCAAGTTAGTATTTGTGATGAAATAATCAAGGACAGGAAATAAATGCGATTAAGTAAGCAATAAAGTCATAAAAGCAAGTAATGGTAAAAGCCTAAAAGAATTCCCCAGAAGAGTCGCCATGCTGTCGACGCCCCGCCTTTTTCTCCCCTTCTTTAAAAAAAGAAAGAAATCGGGTTTACGACATTATGGACAAAACAACTCTTATTCCCCTTTGAGGAATCGGGTTATGGGATTTGAAGAGTCTCCACCTAATGATTATAGTGCATTAGGACACTTTAAAAGAAGAGAAGAAGATTTTGAAAGAAAACCAGAGTTCGGGTAAGGGCTTGAGATTATCTCGAGGGGAAGGTGTTAGGCACCCCTCAAGATCCACTAGTGTGGTTCCCGGCCTTGCTTAGTTGTGACTTTAAGAAGAGTAGGAGCAGATGAGCAAAGTTTACACATAAGAATTACAAGCAAATTGAAAATTTTTGAAAGAAGAATGGACACAAGTAAAAGAGAGTTTTAGTTTGAAGAAAACATTTAAATAAAGGAAAAGTAAAGAAAGAGGGTCCTAGGTTTAACTATAATATGAATCATTTGGTGCAATATCCAGCAATCATTCTCACACGAGATATTAACGCATCTTCATCATCTCCATATTCTACCCTTCCCACCCCGTTAAGGTATTTAAGCGCGATTAGTCTCGTTTACTTATTGCATGCTAGTACCCGTCCCAACCTATCAGTCCCGGGGTATTTGGACTCCTAATCCTAAAGGGAAGAAGGGGATGGAGGCATATATGGAGTTTTAAAAGGACAAAATACTAAGGCGTCAATCAAAACAAATAGCAAATAAGTGGGGTTCAAATCAAATACTCAAAGGCTCATACAAACCCCGTAAATCACAACAGCAATTAGTTTAGTATGACTCGCAAGTACTGATTTGGTCTTTAAAATTAACGGTGGACAGATTAGTTTAACACATAGAGTTGGATAACAAGTCCGCATTAGGCAACCCGGATCCAGTTGTCAGATCTTAAGGTATTTTAAACAAGTTATTCAGAAAAACACTGATTTCAAACAAGAGCCTAATGCAGAAGAGTTAAAACAGAAAGTTGAAAGTTGCAGAAGTTCAGAAATGACTTTGAAGTCAGCATATTTGTTTGAGTGAAAATATAGTAGACTTGTGAAGAGGAGTTTTGAAAGTGAAAATACCTTAAAAGTAAGAGTGAGTTAAAAGATAGGTTCAAGAGATGATTAGAATTTAGGCAGAAGATCTAAAGGAATTGTTTCAGAAGAAAGACGCAAGTTTGAAAAGTTTAAGAGCATTGCAGATTTATAGAATTTTAAAAGTATTACAGGTTTATAAGAGTTTTACTAAAACGCTACGTTAAAGGCCAATTGACAGGTTGCTGTTGCTTAAAACTGAATTAAGCGAGTCTGAGACGAACCCCTATAGGCATGATATCTATAGCTGATTTTATGCGTTGTTATTAACTGGTGAAAGAACAATTGTTTGACTACCCTATAATTTGCCTAACGCATACGCACTTCCTATAGACATAGTTTCTATATACATCCGATTTACATGAATATTAACTCCTATAGGCAGGATTTCTAATGATGTTCAAGATGATTAAACACTGGTTCTATAGACATGGTATCAAGGCGACTGATTTAAACATTAAACTATAGGTATGGTATCTAAGTGATTAAAAATATTAACCTATAGGCATGGTATCTACCCTTGATGCAAAAAAGTAAACCCCTCGCACACCCTTTTTACTATATCTCCCGGAGTTCTTGTACAAAGATTATTTACAAATCAAACTGAAATTAAAGATACATCAAAAGCTAATGGCTGGATCCAAGCAGCCTAATTCAATCTTGATGTCCAACAACATGCGTTTAGCCAATTCCGGGATCCAGATTTCCAAAGCCTTTTCTTATCCAAAGTGTTTCAGAGTTCCAAGGAGCCTCAAGGACTCCGGGCAGTGCTTACACTCTGGATAACAATTAGAACAGAATAGTGCAAGTGTGGAATTGCCAGCCCTTAGGCATCCAAGTTCAGAGGGAGCTCCAGGGTCCCAAAGCATGGCCTACCAAAGGGGGCCAGAACTTAAAGAACTAAGAATGAGTGTAGAGTGAGGGGATTAGAGGAAACCAAAGCAAAGGATGGTCATACCCAGCCATGGGTAAGACTGGCACACCCCTGACCCTTTACTTAATTCAAGCAAATAAAGAGCAGACTTTTAGAAGTCAGACAGGGGTCTGGGTGGTGATTAGGGCACCACCAGACCCTAGTCAAGGCTCAACACATAAAGGGGTTAAGGGAATGGGGACTGATTTGAGTAAAGGTTCAAGAGAACCTGGTCCCAGGTCAAGGATAGCAATAGGGTGCTAACCTCAGCCTAGAACCAATACTCACACATAAAAGGGGTTAAGGGAATGGGATCACATGAAAACATTCACATAAGAAAAGCATAATAGCACTTTAAAGATGCAGAAGCATGAAGAAAGGTTTAACAGACTAATGAATAGTCACACAACGCAAGAAAACATGTAGTGAGAGGTTATGTAAAAGGGAGAAGTAAACACATAGTTTTGGGAAACAGTATTTAAATTATAGAAACCTACCAGTTGCAAGTTCCAAATAACAGAATAAATAGAGCAGTAAAACAGCCAGAAACCCTTCAGCAAACACTTGAGGAAAGCAAAAGAGATTCCAAAGTCTAGCCTTGGCTTTCAGCCGGCTAGTCAGAACAATAGCACAAGTAAGAAGAGAGGGCTTTGAGTGTGTGTGTGTATTTTTTGAACTCAGTTGTTCGTCCCCCTTCTAAAGAAAAGAAGTAGGGCATTTATAGTTTGAAAACATGTGGTAAGTAAGGCAAAATATAATTCAATACCATTCAAAATCAATTAGAAGAAGGGAACTCCTTTAATTAAGGAATTCAAATTTGAATAGGATAGAGCAGAGTTGTTTTTTTAAGGAAAGAAAATCAAGAACACATTGTGTAGTAAAGGGTAAATACATAGGAGAAACTTTTAAAAATACACGGTTAGATAAATAAAGTAAGGGTAAAATCAATCAATCACATAGTAAATTAAGGAATTAAAGACTCGAACTCAATAATGAATTAAGTCAGAAAATTGGTCCAAATTAGACAAGGAAAGAATCAAATAAGCTCATATAGAAATCAATCCAAAACTTAAGGGTTGTTTAGAGAGGAAAAGGTTTGATTATAAAGAGTGCATAAATTTAAACATGCGAGGCTAGAGTTAGACGAACAGGGTAGTCATGTGATCAAATAGAAGAACATAGACATGCGAGAAATCAAGAGGTCTTGCAAAGCTTAGCAAGAATCAGAAACATGAGATGAATTTAAGGTTTTGAAATCAGTGAAGAAGCAGCACAAGAATCAAACAATCGTGCACAAATGGTTGAAAAACCCCCAAAATTTAGGGGTGTTTTCCCCACAGCTTACATGCAAAGACGAAGCATAGAAGATCAGTCAAAATAAACTCAGGAAAACCCAAAGAACACAGACAGTTCATGGAAGCAAACACAGTAAAAGAAATCCTTAGAAACCCTAGGAAAATACAGTAAAGAAAATACACATAAAACCATAGTGAAAGCACTTAACAAAGTAAACATATAAGAAATAGCAGTAGAACAAGTATAAAAATCCAAGGAAACCCTAAGTTCTAAAAAGATGAACAGTTTTGAAAACAAAAAATCGAAAAGATGTGAAAAATACTTTAAAATCTTAGAAAATAGCAAGGATCTAAAGCAGATCTTAGAGAGAAACAAAGAAAACCTCGAGGGCTTAGGGTTTCAGAGAAAACCCTAGAAAATAAGAAAGGCATGGAATAGGCTGTTCCTGAGTCGAAGATGGACTCACAGGGCTAGGACTCGCCGGAAAGGGCCATCGAACTTGTATCGGAAAGATTCTGAGCCGAGGTCTTCAAAGTCAGACTCTGAAACCTCGAGCAAAAGAGCATAGAGGTATGTGGGGGGTAGGTACAGGCTACCCAGGGCCTGAGATGCAATGGTTTCCGGTGACATACGGTGGAAATCGATGGGAAAGGGGCTAGGGTTTCGGAGAGGATTTGAGAGAATCTGAAAGGATGAGAGTTTAGAGGCGGCTGTTTTGTGAGAAGTGATTAGGGTTTGGTGGTTGGGCTGAGTTAAAAAGGTAAGGGCAAACGTTAACCGTTGATTAAAACAATCAACGGCCACGATTTAAAATGGAGTCCGGGCGGGTTCGTTTTAATCGGGTCTGGGTCGGGTAGGAAACAAAATTGGGTCTTTTAATTGGGGGGCGGGGGTGGATTGGGGTGCAAATCAGGCTATAATTGAAAGTAAAATGGGCTACAATTGAAATAGCCACTTTTCCCATTTTGAATTTATAAAAATAGTAAAAGCTGTTTAAAATTAAGATTAAAAATACTGATTTAATAAAAAATATGTAAGTGTTAATTTAAAAATATTGGGAATGATTTTGTGATTAAAAATGCTATTGAATCGAGAAATAGGATAAAATTATAATTTCATGCAATTTTAGTTTAAAAATACCAAATGGACTTGTAAAATTATGTAAAAATCATGTAAATTATATTTTTTGGGTAGATGTGAAAATAAAATAAATTATTCACCCAAATGACGAGTTTTGGGAATAATTATTGGATTTTATAGTACAAAATAGGCCATAAACTGGTTTTAAAAATCTTTAAAAATTTTGGAAAAATACCAAAACCTTTGGGGGTGCTTATATATGCATATACATGCTATTTTAAAAGTATTTTGAGTATAAAAATACATAGGAAAAAATTGGTTATCAACAATATGCAGGGGCTAGGTGGACAATTAAGCGTGGCCTATAAAGACCCGTGTCTGTTCCCAAATGTCCAATTACCAGCAGGGTTCAAGTTGCCCAAGTTTGATTTATATGACAGGCAAGGTGATCTAGTGGCACACCTGAGAGGTTTTTGTAGCAAGATGAGAGGGGCGGGTGGAAAAGATGAATTACTGATGGCGTATTTTAGTCAAAGTTTAAGTGGCTCAACTTTGGAATGGTACATCCGACAAGATCATGGTCGGTGGTACACTTGGGACGATCAGGCCCAAGCATTTGCCTGCCATTTTCGGTACAATCTTGAAATTTTCCCAGACCGTCTGTCATTGACGAAGATTGAGAAGAAGCTTGGGGAGAGTTTCAGAAAATATGGCTTCCGTTGGAGAGAGCAAGCAGTGAGGGTTGACCCTTCTATGAAAGAGAGTGAAATGGTTGATTATTTCTAGCAGGCTGTGGAGCCTAGTTATTTCGGTCACTTGGTGTCAGTGGTAGGGAAATCCTTCAACGAAGTGGTAAAAATGGGAAGCATAGTAGAGGAAGGACCCAAGTCCAACAAAATCATGAGTTATTCAGCAATCAAGGCGACCTCCCAGGCCATTCAAAATTGCACCGGGGGTGTACTGGTGAAGAAGAAGAAAAAGGACGTTGTGCTAGTTAAGTCAAGAGCTTGGTCCAGGGGCCCGTCACCTTACTATAACTCGCCTCGATACCACCCCCAAACTTACCACCATACTCTATATAACCCACCACATTACTATTACCCACCTCCAGACCCCCACTATTCTGTCCACCATGCTCAAACGTACACTTAACCTCCTGCCCATACACAATGGCGTGCGCCAACCCCATAGAATACTTACACATCTCGACAAAGCACCTACCTACCCCCAAGAGCCTACAGAAATTCCCCTGGTATAGGTTTCTGACCAGATCTAGCCTTCAAAAATGAGAGGTCGCAGAAGCAGAAGACTTTCACTCCACTGGGAGATTCATATACCAGTCTATTCCATAGGTTGAGATAGTTGGGTATGTTGAATCCGATTGAGCCTAAGCTGCCAAACCCCCCATCCGAGAAATCTTGACCACTCGGTGAGTTATGAATATTGTTCAGGGGCTCCGAGGCATGACACAGAGAAATGCTAGAAACTGAAAAAAGCCATTCAAGAGCTCATTAATACCCGTCAGATCAAGGTTCAAGCCCCGAAAACGCCCAACATAAACCAAAATCCGCTCCTGGCCCATTATGAGACCAATATGATTGAGATAGTGCAAAAAGGAGGAGAGCCTAAAAAGCCTTCACAAACTGAAATGATGATCAGGTCCAGTAAAGTCAGGCTAAGTGAGAAGTTAACTAGTGAGAAGTTGTTGATCTAGTTGAAAGAGGCAGATAGTAAACCAGTTGTGGTAGTTCAGAAGGTTTGAGCAAGGTTGCAGTGAAGCATGAAAAAGCAAAAGTAGTAGTGGCAGGGGCAGCTAACAAGCCCATTGTAGTTGTGGAAGGTGCTCGCACAGAGCCTATTATCATCAAACTAGTAACTCAGCTACCAATATTCAACGGCAAGGCCTTCCCCATGAATTATGGCCGAATGACAGTGCTCTACAAAGGGAAAGAGGTAAAAGAAGAAGTTTGTGAGACCTACAGTCTGACTCGCTCGGGGAGAGGCTTTACCCCCGGGGAGTTAAAAAAAGCCAAAACCTCCAAAGATAACCTAGTGTCAGTGAAAAAAGCTGTGACTGAAGAAGAAGCAGAAGAATTCTTAAAGAAGATTAAGATGCAGGACTATTCTACTGTAGAGCAGTTGAGAAAGACCCCTGCTCAGATCTCATTGCTCTCATTGTTAATCCATTCGGACGAGAACTGCCGGGCGTTAATGAAAATCTTGAACGAGGCCCACGTTCCTGATAAGATCTCTGTAAACCATCTGGAAAAGATAGCAAACAAGATTTTTGAGGTAAACAGAGTCACTTTTTCTTATGATGAATTGCCCGTGGAGGGTACTGAGCATAATAGAGCCCTTTATCTTACGGTGAGGTGCGAAGATTCCGTGGTTACCCAGGTACTAATTGAAAATGGTTCCACCACAAATATTTGCCCCCCTATCCACCCCGGACAAATTGAAAGTTGACAATGAAAGAATTCACAAGAATAATATTTGCGTTCGGGGATTCGACGGTGGAGGGAAGGATTCAGTCGGGGACATAGTGCTGGAACTGACAATAGGGCCAATTGATTTTACTATGGAATTTCAAGTGCTGTATATGGCGATTTCTTATAATCTTTTGCTAGGCTGACCCTAGATTCATGTAGCCAAGGCAGTGCCGTCTACCCTGCACAAGATGGTCAACTTTGAATGGGACAGACAAGAAATTGTGGTGCACGGAGAGGATAGTTTGTGTGCCCAGAATGATGCCATTATACCTGACGATAAGGGACTGTGGGTTTACCAAGTCTTTGACACAGTGTCAGTTGAGAAAATTCTAGAAGGAGAATGTGTTCCAATTCCGAAAGTAGCAGCCACATCAGTCATGGTGGCTTTAGAGATGTTGAAGATTGGCTTCGTACCTAGTAAGGGTTTGGGTGCTTCTCTACAAGGCATCGTACAACCAATGTCTCTTCCCAAAAACTTGGATACTTTTGGTTTGGGGTTCAAGCCTACAGCTACAGACATAAGGCGAGCCAAAAAGTTGAAACAGAGGGCATGGGTTCTTCCAAAGCCCATCTCGTGGCTGCCTAGATCGTTTGTCAGGCCTAGTGCCAGAAAGTTCCCAGTATCAACGGTTCCCGACTCATTGATTGATGTTGATGGAGATTTGGATATGGGGTTTAGAGGTTGTTCAACGAGGTGAATATGGTGGAAGCTGGAGAGGGATCGAGCAAGGCAGATGTGCAATTTGTCAGGCCCTGTGCAAAGATCAACAATTGGGAAGCTACTCCTCTTCCTACTCGGAGGGAGTCTTGGTAGTCGGCATTGATTTTTCTTTCAGTTTAATCTGGATTTTTTCCACGGTTGTAATTCTGATTCTATGTTTCGTACGTTTGGAAGTTTTAAACTTTGTTATATTTCAATTTCAGTGAAATGCAATTTCCTTTCTTCTTCATTCCTGATAGTTTCATTTTTATTTTTCTTTTCTTTCTTGTACAGTTCTTTTGATGCTAGTTTCAGTGACATGACATGCATGAGGAGTCTTCGACTAAGTTTTGAAAGCCAAGTTAATTCTGAGAATCCAAAATGGAGTATGATGATGAAGCACAGATTGATGATCATGAGTGGGTCAAAACCCTATTGGAGTAATTAAGTCTGATTGATGAGAAAAGATTAGCGGCAATATGACATGGCCAGTTGTATCAACTGAGAATGGCAAGAGCATATAATAAGAAGGTGCGTCCGTGAAAGTTCAAAGTGGGTCAGCTAGTGTTGGGACATATTCTTCCATATCAGGCTGAGGCCGTTCATCGTGATGAGAGTGTTGTCCAATGGTGCTTTATATTTAACAGATATAGAAGGCAAGTGCGTTGAAATTGCCATCAATTCTGATGCGGTCAAGAGATATTATGTATGATTTTGTTTGGTTTAATTGCATTTGTTTGTACTCGGCATTTTTTGTAGATTGAAATAACGAAGGCATTTTGTTCTGCTATCTAAACACTTTATCCTTTGTTACCCCTTTGAGCCTTATTTATTTTCTTTCATACCCCTCTTTTGGAATCAGTAGCAAAGATCAGGAACACAAGCGTGAAAGATAAGTAACGAAAAAATAAAAAAGAAAAAGAATGAAAAGAGAGAGGAAAAAAGAATGAGAAAAAAAAAAGAAAAAAAAAAGAAGAAAAAGAAAAGAAAAGAAAAGAAAACAACAAAACAACAAAAAAAGAAAAAGAAGAAAGAAAAGAAAAGAAGAGAAAAGGAAGAAAAAAGAAAGAAAAAACACAACAACAAAGTAATTTCTATGACATAAACTACATTCGACCTGATTCCTTTTAAGGATACGTAGGCAGCCTCACGGTTCAGTCCCAACATAATAAAAATCCAAAAGTCCCCAAGCAAGAAACCGGGGCAGAAGTTGCAGTTGTTGTGAGAAATCTGATTCCAGAAGTTGTAGTTTTAAACCCAACTGAATTGTTTTGAGCCTGTAATAACTTTTCTTTCTAACCCTATCCAAATGCAACATTGCGGTCCAAAGAAAGAGCTTCTGATCAGTCTTCGGGAAATGCCAAGTCGAGCAGAAGAGGTGATTCATATCAGGGGAAACACTCCAGTCCAAGCAGGAAAGTAAGGAAAAATGAGAGAGTCTTATTGGTGAAAACCCTCACGAGCACCATAAGGAGACGGGAGCTGAGAGAAATAAAAAGTGAGAGTCTTATTGGTGAAAACCCTCATAGGCACCGTAAGGCAACGAGAGTTGAGAGAAATCGAAATGAGAGAGCCTTATTGGTAAAAACCCTCACGGGCACCGTAAGGCGACAGGAGTTGAGAGAAATAAAAATGAGAAAACCCTCACGGGCACCTTAAGGCGAAAGTGAGTTGAGAAGTGAACAAATGAGAGAGGTCTGTGGGTGAAAATCGTTCAGGACACCGCATGATTAACAAGGTTAGGGTTTGGGTGAAGAAATCAGGTTATGGAATTCTGGGGCAACAAAGTATGTCAACTGAAAGTTGATTGGTTGGACAGATTTGGCCGATTAGTCCAAAATGCATGTCATGATCAATGGTACCAGTTGTTCCACTCAGATAAGTCTCTTTTCCTTTTCTTTTTTTTAGCAAGTCGTCCGGTTGTGGATTTTCTTTATCCTTAACTCTCAAGGTCATTGCATTTCATTTATTTTGGGGTTCTTATTTTTCTAAGATATTTCAATGTCAGTCTTGTTCAAAGAAAATAAGAAAGGACTTCAAAGCTCACTACCAGCTTCCAAAAATTGCAAAGCACAGTATGGCCAGAACATACCAAAGATAGCATGATGTAAAGTGGGATACAAGGAATCACCGGAAGTTTCACCGGTGGAATGATTTGGTAATGTTATGGGAGATGCAAAGTTTCATATAAAAGGGTCAGAGATGTAAAATAACACTTTGGGTATAGAACACTTAGATCATCAAAGGTCATGGGGTTTGAAAGTCAGTCAGAAAGTCAAACGATTTAGGGCCAGTTCGGGGAAGCAGGTCAAAGCAAAACACGAGAGCAGAGACATCTTCAACAAGAATGCCATCAACTAACCACCATTTTATACTGACTATTTTTCTTTGATTGAAACATGGGCAAAAAATTTTGTTTATATCGGAGGAACTCTCCGTAGGGGAAGAGCAAGCATCAAACAGGTTTGATCGTAAAACTCTCAGGATCCTCCTTGAAAATGTAGTTTAGTTAAATTTCAAAACAATCAGGAATAGTATAGTTTAGCATAAGGAATATAAGATGGCTTCAAAGTTTGCATGTTGGAGATAAGATCCAATTAGGAGTTTTCAGGACCCCCCTTAAATAATGGGACCAAGTTTTAAGATTTTTATTAGATAACAAGATGTAGTGTAAATTTTGTTGTAGGGTGGTATAATTCAGTCGTAAAAGTGTCATTTTTTAGGATAAGACTCGATTTTGATTTTCAGGACCTTCCTGGATAATAGGAGGTAGTTTAAGACCCTCTTAGATAACAGGACTTAGCGGAAGTAATACCTTAGAAGATACATCTTAGATCTATAATTGACATTTAATTAAAAGTTGTCAGGACCTCCCTGGATAATATGACTTAGCTTTCAAATTCTTAATAATAGTTGGTAGAATGATTCAGTTTAACACTCACCTATGTGCCCAGCCACCAAACTGGGGCAGAAATATTTCTTGGTTTTATTTATTTTTGTTGAAGTCAAGAGCCCGCCCAGAGAACAAGGAAATACATTTCAAGTCAGCAGTCAGGAGCCCGCCTGGAGAACAAGGGAGCACATTCCAAAGTCAGCAATTAGGAGCCCGCCTGGAGAACAAGGGAGCACATTCCAAAGTTAGCAGTTAGGAGCCTGCCTGGAGAACAAGGGAGAACATTCCAAAGTCAGCAGTCAGGAGCCGGCCTGGAGAACAAGGGAGCACATTTCAAAGTCAGCAGTCAGGAGCCCACCTGGAGAACAAGGGAGCACATTTCAAATTTAGCTGTTAGGAGCCCGCCTGGAGAACAAGGCAGTACAATTCAAATTTTAGCTTTCAAATTCTTACTGATAGTTGGTAACATGATGTAGTTTGCAATCACATATGTGCCCAGCCACCAAACTATGGTAGAAAGTTTTCTTCGTTTTGTTTGTTTTGTTGAAGTTAGGAGCCCGCCAGGAGAACAAGGGAGCACATTTCAAAGTCAGCATTCAGGAGCCCGCCTGGAGAACAAGGGAGCATATTTCAAGTCAGCAGTCAGGAGCCCTCCTGGAGAACAAGGGAGCACATTTCAAGTTAAGCAGTCATGAGCCCGCCTGGAGAACAAGGCAATACATTTCAAGTCAGCAGTCAATAGCCCGCCTGGAGAGCAGGGAATACATTTCAAGTCAGCAGTCAGGAGCCCACCTGGAGAAAAAGGGAGTACAATTTAAGTTTTAGCTTTTAAGTTCTTATTTATATTTGGTAATGTGATTCGGTTAACACTCATATATGAGCCCAGCTACCAACCTGGGGCAGAAATTTTCTTTGTTTTTGTCTATTTTGTTGAAATCAGGTAACCACTTGGAGAACAGGGAGAAGCAGTTCAAGTTTAGCAGTCAGGAGCCCTCCTGGAGAACAATGGAATACATTTCAAGCCAGCAGTCAGGAGCCTGCCTGGAGAACAAGGGAGCACATTTCAAGTTCAGCAGTCAGGAGCCTGCCTGGAGAGCAGGGAATACATTTCAAGTCAATAGTCAGGAGCCTGCCTGGAGAGCAGGGAATACATTTCAAGCCAGCAGTTAGTAGCCCGCCTGGTGAGCAGGAATACATTTCAAATCAGCATTCAGGAGCCCGCCTGGAGAGCAGGAAATACATTTCAAGTCAGCAGTCATGAGCCTGCCTGGAGAGCAGGGAATACATTTCAAGTCAGCAGTCAGGAGCTCGCCTGGAAAGCATGGGAATATAATTCAAGTTCAGCAGTCAGGAGCCCGCCTGGAGAGCAAGGGAATACAATTCAAGTTCATCAATTAGGCGTCCACCTGGAGAAAAGGGTATCATCTCAAAGTACAGTTCAACAGTCAGGCGTCCACCTGGAAAAAGGGAAAACATCTCAGATTATAATTCAAGTCGACAACAAAGGAATTCCACCGAGATAATACAAGTCAACAAGGCAACAAGAACCACAAGAGCAAGTTTGAAGATATAGATAGGATTTTTGTAATGCATAGATCATAGTCTAGTCTAGCTTCTTTTCATTTTTGACATGGTGTAATAAGGGGTTCAGTAAGCAGTGGCAACAGTGGCAACAACAATGAAATCACGGCTTCATGGTAGTCCCAACTACCAGACATTTCTGAACTACACTACCTAATTCCTTTTTAGCCAAGGATATATAGGCAACCTCGAAAGCAGAGTGTGGTCAAATCTTTCAAAAAATGCTTCTCACGGAGTATTCGAACAGGCAAAAATTGCTCTTATCCACTCACTTATCTTTGCACGAAAACTCTTTATGTTTTCGAGTAAAGAGGGGCAGCTGTGAGCATGTGATTTTTTCCCTATATGAATTACTCCCATAAATTCAAAACAAAATAATTTCTTCCATTATTTGTAATTTTTTGAATTTTTGTGGCATTTTCTGTTAATTGTTTGCATTTTATTTGTACATTTTAATTAATGAAAAAAATACAAAATATGTGTTGCATGTGCATTTAGGAGTTAATTTTGCATTTTAAGAATTATTTAGTAATTAAGTTGTTTTATAAAAAGGAAAATCATAAAAATAGACATCTTGCACCTTTTAATTTTAATTTTTTAATTTTGAGTAGTGCTTATTTAATTTATTAATTTTGGCAATTATTTAGGATTAGTTGGTATTTTGATAATTTAGTTTGGTTTTATAACTTAATTTAGGATTTTAGTGATAATATTTTAAAAGAAAAGAAAAAGAATTAGTTTTGAAGAGTGAAAAGGGAATTGAAGGAACAATTTTTAGGCTGTTAATTTGCCCAGGCCCAACGTACCTCCTCCGAGACCCGCCCCACATTTATCCCAAACCAAGCTAGTCCCCTGACCCGTCGCCTGTTGCGACCAAAAGACCCCGTTCCCTTCAAAGCTAATCCCAGCTATCGAGGTTCTAAGATCCAACGACTCAAAAGT